>CAJVQA010010717.1:0-11208 GCA_910591915.1 Cetraspora pellucida | reverse complement strand
GAAGGGAGAAGACCCTTCTATTATGGACTTTAAGTAGTCAGACAAGCAGCTTACTTCTGCTCGAAGTAATGTGGCAGATTGCACTTAGGTACCAGTAAGGTGGCCAGGTGATGCTAGACTTAAATATTAGAGACATTTATGTAGTTACAAATGTAATTTCAAAAAACTTAATAAAGTACTAGCATGACTGCTTAAAAAAAAAAAAAAAAAAAATCTAGAGGCCAATGTTCTTATTGGTTCTTTATAATACAAGACCTAATAACTGCCTCTACAAACTCATTTCTAACATTTTCAAAATTAAACCTATACATCTTAGCCAATTGAATACCTAACAAAAAAAACTGTATAATTACAAAAAACTTAATTTGTGAAAAAATTCACAACCTACTCAAAAAGCATTTTAAAATCAGATATTATATCTTATATTTGGATAATATACTAACAGCCTGCCAAGAATGCACTTTAAAAAATAGGTTATACACTTCTAAATATTGTTACTTTAATACTATAGAACCAATTTATAACCTTCAAGTAAACTGTAAAAAAAGAATCCATATTGACCTTAATAATTTTAAAAAAGTATTAATTTTAAATTTACTAGCAACAAATCAATTTCAAAAACAAGAAATGCATCTAATCTTAGCTAGACCTTTATATTTATTCAACAACTCTCCAATCCTACTTTAGGATTCAATGATAAAAGATAACTTTAACAAAAAAATAATATTATTATATATAACAAGTGGTTGACACAACATAGAAAACAACTTTCATATAATTACAAGTTGTTGTTTTTAGCATTTCAATATCTTATTCAGTTGTTTTACCAACTGCTGGCCTTTTCATTTAAACATATTAATAACCTTACTAATCTTTGTGCTTACTATAATGAATCCAAGTGCCAACATAAAATATTTATCAAAAACCTCTTGCTTGTAAACATAATTATCTTTATACAATCAGTTCAATCACATAACTATTTTAGCTTAGATAAATAGCAACATATCTATCTTTTTTTAATACTAAAAGCAATAACATATAATCAAATCTTAACAGTTACATTGGACAAAAAACTCAAAATTCCACAAGCACAAAACAATATTTTTCTACTAGATTCTATATTACAAAAATTTCTATATAATTGCTTTGTCTCAAAGCTTCTTGGCAATTCTTGTACATATTTACTTAAAACTACATTGAAGCAAATTTACTAAATTACAAACAGAATGGCTTAGTTTAACCAACAGCAAATCTCATACTAGCATACTTCACAAAACAAGATCAACTGGTTACTAACTTTGCAATATATATCATATAGAAAGAAACCTTTTGCCTTAGTAACTGATCTTTTCTTTTTAGCACTAAAAAACTTTAAAATAAAACTACTTTCAAAAGAATTATCTATTCATCTTTTGCTTTATTAAAGAAATGCTATTAAACATCCAAACTATTTCTGTTCAAAGTGCTATAATGCATTAGAAAATATAATACATTTCTTAACTTGCTTCTAAAACCATACATGTTTTACAATCTTAATAAAAGATGCAGTGCAGAAAACTTCAAATAACTTAAAAATACCATGTTATAAAGTATACAGTTTCACTTAAGCCTTTATTTCAAATTATATTAATAAGCATATGCCATTGAAACTAATAACTACTAAGATACTGACATCTTTTGAAAACAACAAACAAAAAAATAAATATGCTTTTCTCATATATCACAATATTATTACTGTAATATACAAAAAGCTTTGGCTTACTTCGAGAACAGTACAACATAATTTAGTTTTTTCAGCCTTATCATCTCTACAGTCTCCAATACTAGCTAAAACTAAACTAACTCCAATATTAGTAATAAATAAAAAGATACAATATTATATTACTAATAGACAATATTCTCTTTATCACTTTATTAAAAACTAGAAGTTTACCAACTATTCTAACAAAGAATAGATTAAAAGTAAAGTAGCTCTTACCTTCATCTTTCCTAGTTTAGTTTTTTTAACATGTATCTTATATATGTAATTTGACTAATTAATAAAAAAATAAAAGATGGATCTCTTTTTTTTTTAAAAAAAAAAAAAGATAATTTGATTTTACAGTCAACTCTCTCTGCTAATTATTTATATACAAAATTGTAAAAAAACACTTTAGAAGTTTATTAGAAAATGACTATTGAAACTAACTTTATAGGTCTAAGAAAAAAGATAAAGCCTGTAAAAAAGATATAACAAAAGAAAGAGTAGGAAATTAAAAGAACTTGGTAAAAGAGACAAAGAGAAAACCATTTTAGTTGCATTTTGAAAAGAAAAATTTGGTAAATTCTTTATAACCTAAAAATGCAGATCTGTAGATTATAATAATATATGAATAGATAAATAAAACAAACATGTGCATTGGAAGACATGCAAACAAGTTTAATTTGGATAGTGATAGATATAAAGTATAAAAAATTCTAGAACAACAAGCAACAAACAAAGATCATTAATAATTAGACTAAATATAAGTAGCATACAAAATCAAAAAGAAAGCCTAATGTTAACATATATTAGAAGAGCATATTAGGCAGTAAATAGTATATACAACAAGGTGTTTTTTAATCAAGCTAATAAAATCTTTGTAACACTAGACAGAAAAGATGAAATCATTGCTATGCTAACAGAACAAGATGCATTGAAAGTTGCTTTGCTATGTATAACTAAAGAAATAATTAAGAAAGCAGAAGAAGAACAGCCAAAAAAAAAGATCAATGTTATTAAACAAAACAAAAGTATTATAATAAAAAAACCTACAATAGGACAGATGCAAGACAAAAAAAAAGAGGTCCAACAACAGTCAACAAAAGCAAATCAAAATCAAGAAGAAGCATACAAAATAGTACAAAAAAGAAAGCTAGAAATTGAAAAAACAATTAAAAAGAAAGTGCAAAACAATACTAAAAGCTTATAAAAAGAAGTAAATATAAAAGTAAGTTAGATAAATAACAATCAGAGAAAAGGGAATTTGTTAAGCCAAAAAAGAAATATAGATGAACAAAAAGAAAAGCAAGAACAAGAAGGCATTAAATTAAAAATCAAAAAGGAAATTAGCATAGTTGAAGAATTTTTTAAAAAGAGCATATAGGTCTCAAGCATAAGAAATTATAATCAGAGCAACAGTTTACTTGCTAATATACTAGCACACAATGTACTAGAAAAAACAAAAAAAAAGTATATAAAATTTATTAGATGGTTGTTAAGAAACAATATACATGTTAAAGACATTAAAGAAGTCTTTAAAAGAGGAAATTTATGAATAAAAGTAGACTTTGATTGCAAATATAGCAGAAATAAAGCAATACAAAAATTAGCAAAAAGAAGAGTGACTAGTATAGAATAATACTAGAAGAAAAAGAAGACATTATAAAAGAACAAACACAATATAATGAAAAAGGTCAAAAGAAAAATAATAGCAAATTAAGAATCAAAGAAGAAGAATCTGAATAAAAGAAAAATGAAATTAAGACAAATAAAAACCAATAAAAAACAAATGAAAACTAGAAAACAAATTTATCTAATAATTTAGGACATACCAACAGATATAAACAAAAGAGAATTGGAATACATCTGTAGAAAATTTAGAAAAGCTTATATAGTAAGAATTAAAAGAACAAAATATAAAGCCTTAGCAGTAATTAAAATAGAAAAAATATATGAATATATTCTATGGGCTATACTAGTAAATAACAACAAACTGATGCAAGTAACCAAAGGAATAGAAGACCATAAAGCAAAGAAAAGGCAAAGAAATATACAACAAAATTAACAGAATTACCAAAAAGTGTTTCAGAAGTTCTACTACTATAAAGTTTAAAAACAAAGAGTTTAAATTGGTTTACATCTCATTAAATAAAAACAGAAACCAAAAAAAATGATGATAGTTATGTTTGCAGCAGAAAAGAACATGATTGTTTCTCAAATAAAACTAATTTTGTATAACAATTTTAGAGTTTATTGAATAAATAAAGAAAAAAGAGAAACAAGAAAAAAAGAAAGTCTTAAAGTAAAGAGGAGAAGAAGTTGAGACAAATTTAACCAGACTTCAGATACAAAAGAGAGTAAAAGCAAAAAAGAAAGTCAAAGAAATATGTTCTACTCAAATAAGAACAGAAACAAAAACAGTGTAAGTCAGAAGAGTAGTTTACTAAACAAAAAAAGCAAATCTTAAGTTAAAATAAAGGAAACCAAGCAAAAAATACAAAAATAAGAAAAGAAAAAATAGAAAACTTCAAGAAAAGATTAGAGGAATTCAAAATATATAGACAAAAAAAAGAGCCACAAATAGAAAACATCTTGAAACAAATTTGAAAAAGACTAAAAAGACTAAAAGAGACAAGAGATATAGCTAAGGAGAACCTAGTTAACTGCTTCTAAGGGTATCCTAGTTGAACTTATAAATATAGATGAGGAGATTGGAAATTTTTTGCATAGCAAAAGAAGAACCTTTGAAGAAAAAAATAAAAAAAATCTTCTAATCCAAAAAAAAAAAAAAAAAAAAAGCAGAAAACACAGAAACAAGATACAAGTACTTAAAAAAATAATAATAATAATAATAATAATTGCATATTACAATGTTAATAAAATCAAGACCAGAGGCTAAAAATTAAAAAACCTGCTAGGCTAAGCAGAAAAAAAAGAAGTAGCAATTTTGGAAATAATAGAAATAAACATTATAAAAAAAAAAAAAAAATCTTGTTGCATAACTTTAATACAAAATTTAAAGATTACTAAGTAAATGCAGTATTAGACAAGAAAAAAAGATCAGATATTAGGATTTTAATAGATAAAACTTGAGAGAAACATGTTGAAGCAATTAAAAAACTTAACAAATATATAATAAAAATAAAGCTATACTTAAAACAACTAGTACTGATAGTAATAAGGGTGATATTTTGCCAAATGACAAAGCAATCAGTAAAAAAATATTGTGAAGATAGTAACAAACAAAAGAAAGTATACAGAAGTAATCATACTTAAAAATTTCAATTACATAGTAGGCAACATACTAGACAGACTACATCTACAAACAACAGCATATAAAAAACTATTAATTTTCAATTGGCTTAAGAGACAAGATTTTATAGACTTTTTTAAAAACTTGTATTTAACAGAAAGAGCATACACATGGTCAAGTCAAGAAGCAGCAACAAGAATTGACTATATTTGATTGTTAGAAACAATTGCAGCTGGCTTTCAAGAAGCTAACATAAAGGAAGCAGAAGGTATAACAGATAGTAATTACAAGATATTAACAATAATTATATAATTAGAGCATATAATTGTAAACTATAGTTATGCAGAAACCAAACATAAAGACCAAATAAGAACAATAGATCTGTATAAGAAAGCAAAGCAAAAAGACTAAGAAGAATATGCTAAAGAGCTTCAAATACAATTAGAGTAGAAAAAAGCACTAAAACAACTAGAAAGAGATAGAAATAATAGTATATACAGTACAGATATGCTAGACTATATGAGAAATAAAATAGAAAAAGCTATAACTGAAGTAGCAAATAAACAAATTCCAAAAAAGAAGATATTTAATACAAAAGCAAAAAGAAGACATTAGCAAAAGAAATCATAGCAGTATAAGCATACAATGAAACTATAACAAATAATCAAAAAAGCAAAAATTAAAAGAAACTAAAAAGTAAAGAAAAAAAAAAAAAGAGATAAACAATAAACTTAAAGACATTGGCAAAAAAATAGGAATAGTATTATCAAAGCTACACAAACAATATTTAGAAGCTTGAATAGATAATATAAAAGGCTAGCAAAACATTTTGAAAGACAAAAAAAAAGAAGAGTAAGAACAAGCTCAAAGAAAATAAATAGAAAAAAATATAAACAGAAAATATGAAATGATTAAAACTGACCAAGAACAAATAATTGCTAGCCTGTTGAACAAACTATACAAAAAGATAATCTAAACAAATTTATAATCCAAAATGAAAACAAAGTCAGTCTAATGACAAAACCTAAAGCTATTTTAAATGGCCTGATAAAGTATTTCAGAAATTAATTCAAAAAGCAGAAAACTAAATTAAAAGAGATGCCTAAGAAATAAATAGAAGTATATAATCCAAAAGAGTAGATTAAGAAGTTCTAGTATAAAAAGTTAGAAGAAAAAATAGAAAATAAGAAATGAGAAAACATATTAAGAAAACTCAAAACCAATACAGCTTCAGAAATTTCAGGCATAAGCTATACTTTAATAAAATAAGCAGAAAAGAAATTACAGAAGAACTTCAAAGCTTTCACAAATCTGATTTTAAAAACAGAAGAAATGCCAAAAAAGTAGAAAATAGCACAAATTTATTTAATTCCAAAAGACATAGACTAAAAATATAATTTGAATAATATTAGACCAATAGCATTAATTGAGACTTTTAAAAAGTTAGTTACAAAGGTGATAACAAAAAGGCTAGCCAAGATATTTATAAAAAGAGAAATACTTAAAGGATTAAACTATGCAGATTTGCCTAGCAACTCAACAAAGTAACCAATACATATGCTAAATATAATAATAGAAGAAGTATAAAAGAAAAATAAAGAAATATAAATACTTCTGCAAAACATAAAGAAGACATTTGATTCATTCCTATTGGAAAGCTTAAAGTAAACTTTAAAAAAAGTCAAAATATCACAAAGAACAATAAAATATATTATTAACCTCTTTTATAAATATTAACTTAAAGTGATTATAGCTTATGAACTAACAGAAAAAATAATAATAGGAGATGATATAGATTAAGAAAAGATAATTTCTTTACTAATCTGACAGCTTTTTTATGATCTATTGTTAGAAAGGATTCAAGAAAAAAAATCACTGGGCTATATAATAGAACAAGAAACATTAAAAAATATAAATATTAATTGTATTATAAAACATAGACAAGCAGTAATTGCTTATACAAATAATACTATATGAATCACAGATAGCAAAGATCAACTACTAAGAATTCTTAAAATTGCAGAAGAATTCTTCAAAGTGAATGATATTTAAATAAATAGAGCTAAATCAAAACTTATAATAATAAAATCTAGACAAAAAAAAAAAGATAGAGAAATTATATTTGAATAAAGTAAAATAACAGAAAAGCTAAAAAACAAAGTTGTAAGATAATTAGAGATTTGATTAAACAGCAGAATAAGAAAGTTGTTAGTTTGCAAAAAAAGCAAAAGAAATAGTTAGCCAAACAGTTAAAGACCTCAAATATAAAAAAATAACAATAGGCCAAATTGTGTATATAAACAATATAGTAATATTTCCAAAATTAAGATATCTTTTGCAGTTAACAAAAATGTCAGACAAAATAATTAACAAGATCTACTAGCCAATAATATGGTTGGCAAAATATAAATGCAACATAATGAAAACAACAAGCAACTGCATAATTGAATATAAAGACCTAGAAAACTGTAAATTACTAAGTTAAAAGATAGCAACAAAGCAAATAAACAGTTTATTTGCAAGACTTAATAGGAAAAATACTCTAGATGATCTAACAAAGCTTAGAATAGCCCAAGAATATTAGAAAGCAAAGATATTTGAGACTTTGAAAAAAAACTAGAAGAAATAAAGTATTAAGAAATACAACTTAGCTTGTTAGATAATAGTTAAAGCAAGAGAGATAAGAATAAATATCAAAATAGAAAATTACTTGTAAAAAGTATATGGTTATAGAATAAATATAAGAAACTTAGTTAGAGTTAAATTATAGACAACAAGTAATAGTACAATAAATAAATAAAGTTTGATATATTTAAACCAGCTCATAGACACAAAGAAAGAAAGCCTATTATATGAAAACAGCTTAAAAGTTTTCTAAGACTGTCATGTAAAGTGAAAAAAGCCAAATAGTTCAGTAAAATAGAAGAAAAAATGTTAATAATACAGACAAGTAGTGAAATACATAACTAATACAAGATTAATAACTACAACACACAGGCATTAATAATTAACTGATCAAAAATATCTGAAAACAGAAGAAAGAAAGAGTAGATTGTATACAAACCAAAGCATAGTTAGCAACTTAAGATATCAAAGAAGAAAAAGAAAATGATTTTAGTTAAGCATTGGCTATTGCAGAAAGTAGAAGGCAAGATATATATAGAGATAAGTAAATACAAAAAGTGTAAGAACAAAACAGAACAAATAACAAATAATTGTAAAAAGTAGATAAAATGAAACAATAATATAAAGACAGTTCCAAAAACATTAGTAAAGAAAAGCAGTAACAATATTAATGCAATATTAGAACAAATAATAAAAAATAGAACAATAAAAGCATAAGAAAAAAAAGAAAGAAGTCTAATCAGGTTAAAACAAGTAGAAAAAATAGAAATAAAATTAATTAAGAAACAAAAATTAGATAGTAAAATTATAGCTTACCTAATAGAAGCCCTAGCAAAAAACAAGATGAGAAACAAAGACAAATATACTCTTTATACAAATAGAGCATTATATAAAGAAAAAAAAAATAGCATAGAAAAGATAGATATTGATTAGATACAGGTTAGTAACAGAGAAAGCTAACTAGAGGAAGAAATGACATTAGAACTTGAAAATTGACTCTCAGCAACAACAACAAAACTAGCAGCAATATGGTTAGCAATTTTAATCATACTAAAGAAAAAGAATATAGAAGTACATACAGATAGCCTTGCAGCATTAAGAAACATTAACAAAGCAATTCAAAAGGTAAGAGATGACAAAGTCCTAAAAAAGAAAAATGCAATATGAATAATGAATATTGTAGATTTATTCAAAGACAAGGTCAATAAAATAGAACTAGTTAAAATTAAAAGTTATAGTAATAATAAGTAGAATAACAGAGCAGATTTACTTGCAAAGAAAAGAGCAACATGTGAAAGGCAATATCTACAGAGAAGATCAAATGTAACAGAATAGAGTACCACTTAGAATAAAAAAACAAAAAAGTTGATATATCAACAAGACTTCTTTGCAAAATAGTTACAAACACCAGAATTGGAGCCAGTTAAAGAAAAACAAATCCAATTTGAGTACTAGAACCAGAAACAGAAAACACTTGATATAATTGGTTAAGCTTTTGAAAAGAAATAAATAAAACAAAAAGTGTATACTGTACAACAAGGAAACTTAGTACAAGAAGAGCAACAGTGATTAAATGCATAATGGATAGTCTACCAATACTAAAGAATTAAATAGAAAAAGATCAGAAATATATACAATGACTAACTACTAAGTATATCAAAAAGGTGAAAAAAAACTCAAGTATATTTAGCAAGTTGCATTGAACAAAAAAGTTTATAAAAGAGGATTTAAAAGATAGAAATGACAGCAGTATAAAATAGTTTTAAAGAAAATAAAAAATTTAGAATTCCACTTCTAGTGCTATATGAGGCACTATTTGAAAAAACAAAAGCAATGAAAATTACTAATAGAAGGGCTATAATAAAAGAATTAATAACAAATAAGGTTGAAAAAAAATTAGTTAGATTTTAGATAGACAAACAGCATAGATATAGTAACAAGAACAATATAGAATATATTTTATGACTAAGTATAAAGAGTTCGATATAGAAAAGTACAAGAATAAAAAAAGATTAATATAACAAACAAAATGAAAAGGATGTGACAACCTAGTAAAGTGAACAGGTTGTTAATCTCTAAGTGGCAGGTCTAGTATTCAAATTCTATAGATGGCAAAATTTGGAAATTATATTTGTATTATAGTAACTGTGTCTTGTTAAGCAGTTGGACAAAAGTGATAATTTGTAATCTTAAAGACACCATCTTGAATAGGAACTCAGAGCATCTATATAAAATATAACATTATATATATATAAAGAAATGTTAATAACTGGTATTACATAAGACTTTAGTGCAAACCCATAATAAGACCACTAAGTGCATAATACTAAAAAACTGAAGTACAGAAACTTATTTGAAAATTCTAAATAAAAAGGTAATATGGACTTTTAATAATACTACTAAATCATTAGAAGGTCTCAAAAAAGAATTACTAAGAAAACTAGAACAGATTAGATGACAACATATGTAGAGGAGCATATATCAACTAAGCTGCCAGAAACTGCCAGAGAAAAAGAATCTTAAGATACTATATTAGGCCAACTGGATTAGTAGTTTGTAAAGTTTTGTAGGTCTTATAGGTTCAAAAGTAGAAAGTAGAAGTTAGAAAAGGAAGGTATCAGGGTTCTAGTGAACTTTACAAGAGTATAGTAGTTTAATAGTTAGCTCTGACTGCAAGTGATGGTTTAGGCAAAAGCAGTACTAGATCAGCTATAAGTATAAGATACAGAAGGCTCTAGTGAACTTAGTATAAAGTTAAACATGACTTAGTAACTATAATATATTTGCAAATTAACATTGTAGTTAATAGGATAGAAGTGGATACAGGAACTAAAAATGTTTAAATAAAGAATCTACAAATAGGTTTTAGATATAAAAACTAGTATAGAACCTTCAGGCAGACTACTTAAAATAGACAATAACTAAAGTTGTACAAGTAGCTAGTTGTATACTCTTTTCATGATTGCCTTTATAGCTATTGTATACAATAGTTATATGCTAACTGATTATTAATAAACTTCTAGATCACAATTACTTGTCTTAACATTAAAAAAAAAAAAAACAAACAAAATGAAAAAAGATGCTCAAACTAAAAGAAGATTAGAAAAAAAAATAGAAAAAAATAAGTTAGCAAAAGAAAAAGAAAAAGAAAAAAAATTATAAAAAATAAACTGAATAAAGAAGGAAGCTTGAAAGATAATTAATATGCTTGTTACAGAAAAGAAAAGACCTTTTTAGTATGGCTTTAAGTAGTTAAACAAGCAGTCTATTTCTAACTAAGATAGTATAGCAGGTTGTACTTAGGTACTAATAAGATGGCTGAGTGATGCTAGACTTAAATATTAGGAAATTCTATATAATTATAAATGTATATAGTTTTAAAAATCTTAATAAAGTACTAGCATAATTGTTTAAGGTTAAAAAATAATAATAATAATAATAATAATCTGATTTTATATATAAAATTATATTATATTTTTTTTTTGTTATGCCAAAGTAGAAACTTTATTAAGTAATAAAAGTAATTACATTAAAGATTTTTAAACTACATTTGTGCTACTTATTTAAGACACCCAATGTGACATTACAT
>CAJVQA010010716.1:0-11208 GCA_910591915.1 Cetraspora pellucida | reverse complement strand
TACTACACCTCCACCCTATATATATTTGCAATAGTCAATCACTGTACTGGGTGACCTTGTTACTTGGTTGTATTGTATCAAGAAGGCTGCAACCCTATAACAATAGTTTAGCTTTGACTGCAAATGTTGATTTTAGGCATAGCATTTATATAGAAAATTATTTTTTGTACATAGCAGCTCTATGTAGCTACTAATTTTTAAACTACTAATAAAGATACGAGCAAGGTCTCACCTTAATACCAAAAAAAAAAAGTAATTATAACAACAGCAAACAAACATATATTTAAAAAAAACATCTACAATATGATAATAAACAGAAGATATAGTTAAGAAGATTAATAACAAGAAAAATCATTATAGAGTTTTTAAGATTAGTCAAATATGCCAAGACAAAAAAAGCAGAAAGTTGCAAAAGCAGATAAAAGTGAAATAAATAGAAAAGTCAAGATACTAATTAAGAAAATCAGTACAAAATTACTAAAAATCAAAAGACAATAGTCTGATGCTTAAATAGAAGATATAAAAAGTTGACAGAAAATTCTTCAAAAGAAAAAAAAAAAAATAAAACCAAAAACAAAAAAGACAAATAGAAAATAACAAGACAAAGAATATAAAATAATCAAAGCCAACTAAGAAAAAATAATAGTTAGCTTTTTGAACAAGATATACAAAAAGGTAATATTTAACAAAATAATCAAATAAACAGAAAAAAAAACTAAACTAGTAATAAAATCTAAACTAGTCAAAGAAGCAATAGTAGAATATTATAAGAAGCAATTTAAAAGAAAAAATACAAAATTAGAAGAAATGTCAAAAAGTTGAAAAGAAATTTATAAACTACAAAACTGTATTAAAGATGAATACTATAAGGAATCAAAAAAATGATTGAGAAAAAAAAATAAGATATAATAATTAAAGAGCTCAAGACAAGAACAGCTCTAGAAATATTAAAAATAAGCTACACTCTAATAAAATAAGCAGAAAGAAAAATACAAGAGGTTTTCAGAGCCTATGCAAACTTGTGCTTAAAAACAAAGAAGATACTAATAAAATAGAAAATAACACAAATATATTTAATATTAAAAAACATAAAATAAGAATATAGTATAACCAATATTCAACTAATAGCAGTAATTAAAATATTTAGAAAGCTTGTAATGAAGTTAATAACAAAAAGGCTTAACAAAATATTTGATAAAATGCATAATATAAAAAATAATTTAATAACTAAAATTGATAAATATAAAAGATATATAAGAGAAGAAAAAACAGTAAAAAATAGTTGTCAAAATTGGATAAGAATTAGCAACAAGATAAATATAGTTTCTAATAGGCTAGTAAAAAGAAATAACAACATATAGTAATTAAGGCAGCTACTAACCAACTAATAAGATATATAAGAGTAAAGAAGTTAGGAAAAAATAAACAAAAGCTAATAGAACTTAAAATATTAAAAGATTTAAAAATAAAACTAGTTAGAAAACAGAAGCTAAAAGTGAATATTAGTCAAGAGTTAGTAGAGATCTTGAGAAAAAATATTTCAAAAAACAAGAACAAATATACAATATATATAATACAAATAGTACTGCAAGTATAAGAAACAAAAAAGTAACAATAAACAAAAATATAGATATAGAATAAGTGCAAATAAGTGAGACACAAGATTGGTTAGAAGAGAAGATAGTATTAAGAGTAAAAGAATAGTTTACATTTATTACAACTAAGATGCTAGCAATATAGTTAGCAGTTTTAACAATATAAAAAAAAAAAAACTAGAAATATTTACAGATAGCAATGTAGTAATTAAAAACATTAGTAAAGACTTAGAGTATATAGATAAAAATAAGGTTCTTAGAAGAAAAAATGCACTATAAGTATTGAAGATAATTGATGTAACAAAAAACATACAAGTAGAGTGGTTCAAAGTAAAAAGTTATAGTAAGAACAAATAGAATAATAAAGCTAATAGTTTTGTGAAGAAGAAAACATTAAGCAGAAAGATAATATATTTAGAAGAAGTTAGTTATAAAGAGATAAAGTACTGCCTTAAGTAAGAAAACAAGTAAATAGACTTATTAGCAAAACTTCTATATAAAATAGTAACAAATACCAAATTGGGAGTAAAATGGAAGAAAACAATAGTAATCAAGAACATAAAACTATTAACATAAGCAATAATCTATAATTAGTTATATTTTGAATAAATTGAAGTTATTTAAAAAGTACATTGTGTAACAAGAAGAAGCAGCATAAGAAGAAGTGCTTTTATGAAATGTATATTAGACAAACTTTCAATTTTGAAAGAACTCAACAGAAAAAGGCCAGATATATATACAACATTAGAATTTCAAATCTGTTAAAGCAGAGTCAAAGAAATACAAGAATATTTAACATTTTGTAGAAAACAAGTAAACCTTTGAAAAAGAATACAGAAAGTATTTATTACAACAGCATAGAAAGGTTTAAAAGAAGAAGAAAAAACCTGGATCTCATCTTATATATTATATATAGTACTTTTTGAAAAAACAAAGAGAGATAAAATAGAAATAAGAAAAGCATTTATTAAAGACCTAATTCAAAAAGCAACTCAAGACAGATTATTACAACTTTTAAATACAAGAACAAGACAACAGTTCATGAACATAGTAGCAAAGACAGTATAGAACACCTTTTATAAACAAGTCTAAAAAATATGCTATGAGAAGGTTAATATATAGGAAAAAGAAAAAGAAATAATAAGTAAAATAAAAAATAAAAATAAAAATAAAAAAAAAAATTTAAGCAAAAAAAAAAGACTAGTTAGCAAGAAATAGAAAAGAGAAAGAAAAAAGTAAGAAAAAATAGAAAATAAATCAAAAAAAGTTAAAAAGACAAGTTGGAAGCTTGTTATAGAAGAGAAAAGACCTTTTTATTACAAATTTTAGATAGTTAACAAGTAGCTTATTTTTGTTACAAGTAGCTTATTTTTGTTAAAAGTAATGCAGCAGGTTGCATTTAGAATAGCTGAATGATACTAGGTTTAGTTAGATATATTTATAGAATTGCAATAATAATTTCAAAAATCTTAATAAAACACTAGTATAACTGCTTATAATAATAAAAAATATATATATATATATATAAGTATGAGTTAATAGAAAAGAAACAAATTATTTTTAGTAAAATTTTTTTAATTTTTAAATTTAAATAACTCAACAACTATTTAATCAAATTTGCTAAAAATTTTTTATTTTAATCTTAAAATTATATAGAATTAAAATAAAAAAAAATTATTAAATTTAATAAAATGGTTGTTAAAATATTTAAGCTTAAAGTCAAAAAACTTTTACTTAGAAAAAATTTGTTTCTTTTCTATTGACTCATTCTTATATATAAATTTTCTTGTTGTACTGCTTGCTTATTAAACTAAAAAGCATGCTATTACCAAATATATACTTATTCAACTGACTTATAGAAGACAGGCTTTATTTTTTATAAAATTAATTCTGTCAATAAAAGAAACCAATACAGAAAAATAAACTTAGAAGACAATATTTTAGTATGAGCTTTTAATTTAATAAACAAATAAACAAAAGTACAAAAACAAGCTAGATAAAATAAAAAAGCATTACAAGAAAAATAAACAGAAAGATATAATAAAAGACTAAAACCAGAAGAATTTGAAGTCAAAATAAAGTTTTGTTTTAATAAAAGAACTTAGAAATCTTATATTTTGCAAAGTTTGAATATTAAAAAACTAAATCATTTACTATCTATACTAAGTTAAAAATAGTGTCTATTAACTTTACAATAACAAAACAAATTTACAAAGATACTATAATAGTGATTATTTTGAATAATATCATGAATGGTGAAACTAGGAACTATAAATTGTTATTGAAACTGTTTTCTATAAGCTCTAATATTTTATTATTACTTTTATAACTATAATATTTATTATTTATTATTATATTATAAATTATTATTTTATTAATTATAATAACTTAGTACAGAATCTATTATAATTCACTTATTAGCTACATAAATACAACATATCAAGAATATTACCTTAACACCTATATACATTTTTCTATTATATCAATACATACTTCTATAGTAGCCTATATAAACAATACAATATAGATAGCCAAAGACAAACAAGAGCTACAAAACATATTAAAAACAGTTAACTTCTTTCTCTTTTATATCAACATCAAAAGTTAAATCTAACAAATCAAGTCTAATGACTAATAATTCAGACCTTAATACTAATATAACATTCTAAGAAAAGAATATAACATTAAACAAATAGCAATATTTAGACATCTAAATATATGGCTTATCCAAGACCTATCTCTTCAATCTATAAGAAAATTTTTTATCAAAGATTATACTTTTAATTTAAACAAAATCAAATTCACTAAAAGAACTAATAAATAGGTCATATATATTATTAACAATATTATTCTTACACATGCTGCATATTAAATACAAAGCACCTACTTATCAAAATGCTCTTATAATTCTATTACAAATTTATATATAAATGATTGTTAAACAAAAAGCTTAACTAGCTTATTCTAAACCTAACTTCACTCTATATTATTCTAATATATATACTTTAAATACATTTTACAATGTTCAACAACAACAGCAAATTTATACATTAGATCAAGTATCAATTCTTCTGACTTTGACATCTAAAGTTTAAAAATTTAACTACAACAAATTCAAAATTTAGCTAATTTAAACAAATTAATCTTACTAAAACAACTAGTATTAACTACAAATAAAATGAAAACAAATACAGCTCAGATAATACTTACAATTCATTTATTAAATATTCAGATTAAACATACAGCTAACCCATGGCCTATTTTTAAACAAATAAAGAATACATCTATCAACCAAATTCTTTATTTAATAAAACAACTATACTTAATTAAACAAATTAAATAATTACAACATTATCTGCATTAAACAATTTTTTGACTATTCAAATTATAATATTTGAAATTGGATATTATTTTATCATAATATACAAATAATATCAAGAAAAAAATAACAAATAGTTTAAAGCATTTACAAACAATATAATCTAATCAACAAACCTATCTATAATATTAAATTATTCTAATCCATATATCTTTATAAAACTCAATACTATAACCTTTTAATGAATAATTATAAAATTATAACTATTTGGAAAAGTAACAAGCATTATTAATAATCAGGCCAAAATTAAGCATTACAACACTTATTTGCTAAATGCTTATTAGCTAATACTATGTCTTGAATATTAAATCAAAAACTTAAAATTTAAAACAACTTACTGCTACTTTACTAATCTAATACATCTAATTTTCAAAATCCAAGTTAACTATTACAAATAAATTTATATGAATTTTACCTGTCTATACTTTCATCAAATAATATCACAATCTAAACAAAACCAAGTACTTTTACTACTAACTACAAAATACTAAACTACCTATTGATTTATACAGACCTTTGCAAATAATCAAGAAGAAATATAAAAAATATATATAACAAGTTCATTTTTAAAAGAACTAAATTTCAAACTTACAACTAGTTACAAAAAAACAAATGAACACAATATACTATTCATCTAACTATTACTTTAGCATTATAATTATACTTGACACTGCATCAACTAAACCTTTCTCTTTACAGATTATGCAATGTTTGCAATACTTGCAATAATTCTTATAGTAATAACAGAAAAAATGAAAATTCAAATAATAATTGACAAAACCAACATTTTAAACAAAATTTTAACAATGCTTGCAACTTTAACAGAACATAAACATTAACTAAAAAAAACTCTATTTAATAATATAGCTGTTCTTCTTAATATTATAATTAATGCTAAAATTTAAAGATTCAAATTAATTGAACAAAAGAAAAGATTAATATAAAAAATGCTTTTTTTAATTTCACACTGTTCTGTTCTCTAATACAGTGCTTAACACTACTTTTACCTCTTATATAATAAATATATCAACTATATATATAATTTACCAAATATCTAAAATCTTATAACAAGCAAAAGCAATTATTATATGAAACATATTAAATATAATAAAAGTCAAAAGATCAAAGAGATTATTTTAATATCAAAAAAAGTAATAACTTTTAGTTGTTGTTTACAAAAAAGGTTAATTGTATATTCTCTTGTTTTTTGTAATATTTTATCTTTTTTTGAAAGCCTATTTCAGATTTTTAATAGAACTTAATTTAATTTCTTTATAATATCTTATAAAAATATCTTTACTTTTTTGTTTTTTGTTTTTTTTAATGTTAAGGTAAGTACTTGCAACTCAGAATTTTATTAATAATATATTTTGGCTAGCAACTATTATTAACAATTATAAAGACAATTATAAAAAAAATATATAACTATGGTGCTAGAAGTCTATACTTAATAGTTATATAAAGTATTTCAAATTTTTAAATAACTATAACTTTTTATCTAAAAAAATTTAAAAAAATCTATCTAGTAACTTTATAGAGCTATATTAGCTCTACATATGTGCCAAATATTTTTTCAAATTTTATTACTATAAAGAGCTGATGCATTTTGAAAATTGAAATTTTATAAATTTATATATAAAATTTCAGTTTTCAAAAAGCATCAACTCTTTATAATAATAAGATTTTGAAAAGATATTTGGCACATATGTAGAGCTAATATAGTTCTATAAAGTTACTGATTGGAATTTTTTAAAACCTCTTAGATAAAAACTTATAGTTATTTAAAAATTTGAAACACTTTATATAACTGTTAAGTATAGACTTTTAGTACTATAACCACTTATACAACTTTAGTTATTGTCTAATTTAAGTAGTCCATTCAAAGGTTTATACTAGTTGCTATATCTAATATCTGTCTGTAGATTCTTTATTTAAGGATAGAATATATATAGATTATTTTTATATAGTTTTGTATGTTTTTTTAAAATTTTCATCTAAAATTGATATATGTTACTAATAAAACTTTTTTATTTTTTAATTAATTAAAAAAAATTTTTATAATATTATAAATAAAGTTATTTATCTATTATAGTAAAATTTTGAATTATTGTATTATTTTAATAAAATATATTTGTATATATAATAAAGTTTTCTTAGATTGGATAAAATTTTTTTAGATAGTATAAAATTAAAGAATTTGATTAATTAATTTATATAAGCTTATAAGTTAATTTTATTATATAATTTTATATTCTAATGTTTAAAAATTAATATCTTAATGAGTTTTTACTTAATGTTAATAATTTGCTATAATTAAAATCAGAAAACCTACTTTACAACTTTTATTTAATAATTCAAATTAGTTTACTTAATATAATTTTTTATAAATTTAAATATAAAAAAGAAGTACAATTAAGTTTATATATAATTTTAAAATAGTACACTCTACTTTTAAATACTCTAGATCCTATATTTATCTTATCTTATTAATAATTTTGATAAATTAATAAAAATATAACATAGTTACTAAATTATATTTAACTTGTTACTAAACTTATTAGAGCTTTTTATATCTTATATTTATAGCTAATTTAGTATTATTTTGGTCTAAACTAGTACTTGCAGTTAGAACTAACTATTAAATTACTATATTCTTGTAAAATTCATCCAAATTTCAGTATCTGTTTTTTTAACATTTTTTTTATCATCACCTATTAACTGCAACTAAAAACTAACAGAACTTCTTAAACTTTTAATTTAAATAGCTAGTATATATATCTTAGTATCTTTTTTCTTTACTAATTTTAGTAATTGGTTATCTACTTATTTTTATTGAAAGTGTTTTATAGGCTTTTATTAGTTCAACAGTACTATTAAAAGTTTGTGCTATCTTCTTATTTGAGATTTTCAAATAGGCTTCTAACTTTTTATTTTTTTTGCTTTTTGCACCTAGTGTTCTTATTATGGGTTTGCACTGAAGTTTTATGCAATTATTATTATTAACATTTTTCTATATATATATAATGTTATATTTTATATAGATGCTTCAAGCTTTTATTTAAGATGATGTAATTAAAAGTTACAAATATACTAATCTAATTAATTAACAAAATTAGTTATTATAATACAAATATAATTTCTAAAATTTGTTGTCTGTAAAATTTGAACTTTAAAACTGTCACTTAAAGGTTGACAATCTGTTTACTTTACTAGGTCACATATTATTGTTTTTTTTTGTGCTTTTTTATTATTTATTTAATATATATATTGGTTGTTCTGTTAAGTTGCCTTGCAGACTTGCATAGTTTTAATGCTTATATATTTTTTTTTCTGTAAATATTTTAACTAACCTTTTTGTTATTACTTTTGTAACTACTTTTCTAAAAGTCTTAATTAGAACTATTGATCTAATATTATTTAAACTATATTTTTAGTCTATATTGTTTAACATCAAGTATATTTGTATTATTTTTACTTCTTTATGATTTTTTTTTCAAAATCAGATTTGCAAAAACTTTAAAACTTTTTTGTATTTTTTTTCTACATACTTAATTAATACATATATAGCTTATATCTAATATTTCTAAGGCTGTATCAGCTTTATATATATTTCTTTATTCTTTTTCTTTTAATTTTTCTTATAGTGTTTTGTATTAAGATTTGTTAATTTACTTTTTTAGATTGTATATTTTTTTTATTCTTTAGATATTTTTTTTAACTTGGTTTTTTTTAAATTAGTTTTTGAAATATATTGTTAAACTATTTAAGACTGTCTTTAACTCTGTTATTAAAGCTATTTTTTTTATTTTATATAATAAATTTGTTAAAAACTTTTTTTTATATAGTCTGTTTAGCAAATAGCAATTATTTGTCTTAATTAGTTTTAATTATCTTATATCTTTGGTTTATATTCTCTTTTATCTGTTTCTTCTAAGCTTATTTTTATTTTTCTTTCTTTTTTTCTTTAAATATTTTTTGTTAGTCTTTTATATTATTTTATTTAAACTTCTAACTACTACCTATATAGCTTTGATAGTATTACTTTTATCTTTTTTTCTATAATTTTTAGTTTGTTATTTATTTTATTTTTTCTTTTTTTTTTACTTTTCAGTTTTTTTCTTTTTACTTTTTTGATTATTTGCTATAGCTTAATAATATACTTATTCTGCTGTAGCTTTTTTGGCTTTGTTTTCTGTTTATTTTTATATTAAATATTTTTTTTAAAATCTGTTTGTTTGTTACTTTAATTATAACTTTTTTAGTATATTCTATATTAGGTTTAGCATATCTTTACTGCAATTTATATTTATTTTATTTTTTTTTAATAGTTTTATTATTCTTTTTTATTTTAATTAGTTTTGTAACTCACTTGCATATTTTTTTAGTCTTTTTGTTTTTTTTCTTTATACAAATATATTGTTATTGTTTGGTTTTTACATTTGATTTTTATATTATCTTTATTTGCAATTATATGTCTTACTTATATATTTGTTATTATTATCTTGTAATCATTATTAATTAGTTTTTTTGCTTTTTCTATATTTGCTTTCTGTAGATCTAACAAAATATCTTTAATAGCAAATATAATAAATTTTTGTTGCAATTTTATAGCTTAATCATATATATGCTTTTGTTATTAAATAGAAAATTTTAAACAAATTTGTAAAATTTTGTCTTTTGACTAATTGAATATTGCCAATTTTTTATAATTTGTTATTTGCAGATGTTGTATGTCTAGTATATTATTTATTGTATAATTAAAATTTTCTAGTATAATTATTTTGTATATTTTTTTCTGTTTATTACTACTTCTATAATTTTTTGTTTAATTTTTTAACTAATTAGTTTGTTATTTAGTAGTATATATGTTATATATTGAAATAAAATTATTATAAATTTAGTATTTACCTAGGTTGATTTTAAATAAATATAGATTGTAACAGAATTCTAAAATATGTCTAAGTTGCTAAAAAATTCAAATTAACTTATAATAAAATTAAGTAAATTCTAAATTATTTTAACAAGCATGTTGTTTTGAAATTCAAGTTGCTTCAAGATAATATTTATTAAAAATAATAATACATAAGCAAATTAATTAAATTTATTTAAAAGTATTATACATTGATATTGTTTTTATATTTATTATTATTAGAATAACAACTATTAAAGTTTTTTATAACTATTACTTATATTTATTATATTCATTTAATATATCTTTCTACTATTGCTTTTTGTATTTCTATAGTTTTTTTTTGTTATTGAATGGCATATAGAACATTGTAACTATAATCTTCATCTGTCTAAACATAAAATTGGCAACTATTATGTATTTGTTAACTCTTTCTATTTTTTAAATGCTGTTTTCATTGTTGGCTAATAAGCAATCTAATATTTGAGTCTTTTTTTTTGTTTAAATTTGCATTTGTTTAAAAACTCTTATATTTTACTTAGTTGCTTGTAATAAAAAACTTTTTTATACTTGAAATGTTTGTTTCTGCTAAACCTATTATATTAATTTGATTGTTAACTAACTACTTATATAATATTTCTATTTTTTGAGTGCTTTTTTTAAGACTATTGATGTTATATATTGTTATATTAAACTCTATTTTGTTTTTTGTATATATTCTTTTAACTGTTTTTAATTGTACTGTGTCTTTTTGTATTCTTGATGGATTTTTAATATAGTTTCTCTTTTTTATTTCTTTTGTTTTGTTTTTTTTTTTGTCTTTTTTAATATAGCAATCTTTTGCATTTTGTATTTAAACTTATTTAACCTTTCTACAAAAAGTATATACCTTCTATAACTTTGTTTTTAATTTTAACTGTAGCAACTTTCAAAAACAATTTGCAAGACTTTATTTTATAAAAGTTTCTAAATAGCTTTGTTAAGTTTCTAATCTTTCTAATATTCTTTGCAAAAGCTTATATATCTAAGATTATGCTTCTTGATTTTTTATTTAGTTTTTCTTGTATTTATTGTAATTTTTGTTGGTTTTTTTTTTATTCTTTTTTTTTTTTTTTTTGTTTTTTTTTTTTTTTTTTTATATATAAGCAGTCACGCTAGTACTTTATTAGTTTTTTTAAAATTACATTTGTAACTATATAAATATCTCTAATATCTAAGTCTAGCATCACTCGGCCACCTTATTGGTATCTAAGTGCAACCTGCTGCATTACTTCAAACAGAAGTAAGCTGCTCGTCTGACTACTTAAAGTCCATAATAAAAGGGT
>CAJVQA010010715.1:0-11209 GCA_910591915.1 Cetraspora pellucida | reverse complement strand
ACAATAATAAATAACTAATACTAATACTAATAATAATAATAATATAATAATAATAATAATAATAATAATAATAATAATAATAACTAATAATAAAATAATAATAAATCGTTCTATAACAATAGTTATTGATATATAATAATATTTTCTTTATTTTATTAATAAAATAGGCATAATATATATTTTTTTAGCATTATTTCCAAAATAATTATATGTAATAATTTGTCTAGTATCTACTTGGTTCTAAAAATGATGAATATTTTATATAAATTTTATATAACATATATTAACTATGATTTTTTTATGCATATAGATCATATTATATATGAGAATAGTGATCCTAGTATAGTAATTGGGTTATTATTCTTCAAGCAGTAGATCTAATGTTCAATTCCTATCAGCAACAGATTTTAAAAAAAATGATCATATTCTGACAAACTTATCTATGATCTAGAGTTTGTAAATTCTATAATTCTGGTTATACTAAGACTAACTTTGGAAGTGTGCAATGTCATACAAACAAATCTGGAAAGTATATACTCAGATTAGAAGTCTGCTTGAAAATCTTGAGCAAAGAAATAGTATAACTTTTGATAGTACTACTTGTAAAGATCTTGATCTAAAGAAGAAAACCTAAAGCAGGTTACCTGTACAAGCAAGAACCTCTAGGTAGGGGGTCTACCAATCTGGTTACTAGTTGATCCAGACATAAAGTTACATCATGCAAGGCTAACTAGATTGGTAGTATAGAAGAACTTGCAAGAGTAGATAAGATATTAGTGAGGTTGTAAAAGGAGAATACTGAGATTATATGAACTTTACAAGGGTTGTAAACTAGGTTTAACTATAAATTAGAATACAGAAGGCTCTAGTAACAATGTTTTGAGAATAATCTGCATGAAATAAGACAGAAGTCCTAAGGGTATAAATATGCATCTAGAACTTTTTAACTAACATTATATAATGAAGATGTTCTAGTAATACAGTAAAAATTGCAATATAAAAGGTTTAAATAGGCAACACCTGTAATTGAGTTGCAGGTATGACAGCTAGTATAAAATCTATATATAGGTGAACTACTTAAATTAGACACCAAAAGTATATGTGTGGCTAGATGTACTCTCTAATGTAAGATAGCTAGCCTCTCTAAGATAATTAGACCATGAGCTATCATATCTTAATATACTGAATAAAAAAGCCCTAGTTTTCAAAAAACTAGTTTAATTATAAAAAAAAAAAATTATATTATATACAAGACAGTTTTAGATAGGTATACAACTTAACTTGCTAAATTATATTCATTTCAAATAGATAATTTGAAAAAAATTATAAGAGTATAGCTATATAGTACCTGAAATGTTTATTGCTTTATGCATTTATATTAGATAAAACTTTTATAAAAAACTTGCAAAATTTGCAGCAAGTTTAATGTATACTTATGCAAAAAATAGTTTAGTCATAATGTGCAAAATGCATATAAGAACTGTTTTATTAAGTATATAATATATAAGCATATATAAGAAAAATTTTATATGATTGGTATTAATAAACATTTGAACTATGAAGAACTTATTGTATTACAAAGTTAAATATAATTATCAGTACTATAAAAAAACATGATTTATTTAGGTACTTAGGCAATAACCTTTTAGTATTTATTAATTTTTATTTAATTTTTATTTATTATCAATTCAGTTATGATTATTTAATACTTACATTTACATAATAGCTTTTTTTATTTTTATCTTCTTTATAAGTTCTTTATTTTCAAAATACTATAT
Organism: Cetraspora pellucida; assembly: GCA_910591915.1. Lineage (NCBI taxonomy): Eukaryota > Fungi > Glomeromycota > Glomeromycetes > Diversisporales > Gigasporaceae > Cetraspora > Cetraspora pellucida. The sequence goes on along the minus strand of CAJVQA010010715.1, from coordinate 9,431 downwards.
TAAGTTTCTTATTCTAGGACATTGATGTAAATTGTATGATACAGTAAATTTCTATAAGTGCATGCTCTTAGGATCAAACTCTAACAATATGCACTTAAAAAACAATAAGAAAAAATACATTTATAAAGGTTATGTATGGATTTGAGCTAGAGCTTAAGTGTGCATACTTTTTTTAAAAGCATACTTAAGTTCTGGTTTAAATCTATATATGGCCTTCATAAATGCACTTTTTCTTATTGCATCTTGTTAGATTTTGTTATAGTACAATTTAAAAAAAAACATTTTTTATATATTTTTTTTATTTCTTAATAAAGATCTACAATAATTTACTTTTTTTACTTTTTTAAAATATACAAAATATACAAACTAGTAAACTGTTTTACTATATATGCAACTATAATATTAATTATTTTATTGTTAATTAGATATTCTTATATTTTAAATATTACAAAGTAAAACCAAACTTTGGTTTTTAAATTTTCAATATTATACTTAAGTACTATAAGCTACAAATTTAAAAGCTCAAGAACTAATTTTCTTTTGATATTACTTATTTTTTTTTTTTTGCTAACAGTTAACTAAATATATACATATTTTTTTACATAAGATTTGATTGTCTTAGTTATAAAGGTCAAAATTTTATATTTATATAATACAACAAACAATATACTAGACTAGATGTCGAATTATTAAGAATTATTACTTGTGTTACACTTAAACAATTTTAAATATAAATATAAGACAATTATTACACTTATCTCTTTGTTATCTTTATCATATAAATTTTTTATACACTTATTTTTATTATGCTTATGTCTATTTAATTTTAGATAATTGTATTATTTATATTTAATTTTTATATTAAAGATAATACACAAATAAAGGTTTTACTTTTATAAAAGTTTATTCATAAGATATAGTTAATTTATCAATAACTTATTTATATCATATTATATTTTACAAGTACTGCAAAGTGAAAATCTTTAATTATAAGTTTTTCAAAATTTTATTTTCAGAAATTGCTTAGAATAATCTGATTAGAGTTGTAAATGCAATATTGTAATTAGGTTGTAATTATAATAAATTGCAGCAAAAATGCCATAATTTATTTAAATATGACCTAATTACAGCATTGTACTTATAACTCTAAATTTGATATTGTTTGTTTCTATAAGTAAAATTTTTGAAAATTAAAAATTACAGGTTTTCTTTTTGCAGCACTTATAGACTCTGTTTATTTAATTTATTAAGCAAGTATTAAGAGTTTATTAATTAATGTCATTTTTAAATTAACTATTTAAGTTTTGTAAATTTTAATTTAACTTTTAACTTTAACTTAGTAGATTATTTACTGCTTTTACCTATTAATTAGTGTATTAAAATAAGCTGTATTAAGCATTTAAGAAATTTATTAATATGATAAAGCTTCTATAAGTGCACTTTCTTTAAATGCATGCTTAAGTTCTGTTCTAAATATATGCATTTTTTTTTTATTGTCTCTAAGGCACATTATTAAAGTTTGGTTTCAGAAGCATGCACTTATAGAGAGTTTGCTATATTTTATACTTATTTTTCAATTAATTTAATTTATTTATATTAAGCAAGAAAATAAAACTATATGTTTTAATTTAAACTAATTAACATAAATTAAATAAAATACAAGTAATCATAAACTTAATAAAATATGTCAAATATACAAAAAAAAAGTTTTATATTTAACTATTTAATCAGCTAATAAGAATTAAATGTAATAGAAATTTTTAATATAGCTATTTACTTAAATGCATCAATTATATATTAATTATTTATTATGTTTATATGCTTTTTGATTTGTGAACATGTTACTAATGTTTTCTACTTTTTTCTAGATTTATTAGAGTGTTACTAGGCTTTTTGGTAATTGTAAAGTATATGTCTTGTGAATTAAAAGCATATTGGTTTAATTTATTATTTTTTTTGTTTTTTTTTTTAGTAGTTTGTGAATGCATTACTAATACTGCTTACTTTTTTTCTATGTTTATTAAAATATCTCTGGCCTTTCTTAAGAACCTGAAGTGTTTGTTTTGTGAATTTGAAATGTATGATTTCAATTTTTTGTTGTTTTTGCTTTTTGGTAGTTTGTAAATGCATTATTAACATTACTGATTTCTTTTTTTTAGATTTATTAAAGCATCTTCAGGCTATTTTTAAAACTGTTATGTTTTGTGAATCTAAGAGTTATAGTTTTAATTTTTTATTGTTCTTAGTTTTATTTGTAATTTGTAAATGTATTACTAATGCTTCTTACTTTTTTTTTAGACTCTCTAGAGTGTCTTTGGGCTTTCTTGAGATTGTAAAACATAAGTCTTGTATATCTAGAATATATGATTTCATTTTCATTGTTTTTGCTTTTTGTCTTGTGAACTTATTACTAATGTTTTTTATTTTTTTTTAGATTTGTTAGATATCTCTGAGCTTTCTTGAGAATTTGAAAAAGTATAATTTTATTTATTTTTATTCTTGTTTTTGGTTTACATTTAACTAATATATTTTCTTTATTAGATGTTAATTGAAGATGTTTTATAAACTTTTCATCTCAGTTATTGGTTATCATTTCGATGCTGTCAATACAAATTTTATTATTTGTATTTTGTTTTGTATAATATAGTTATATTGCCTAGTATTTTGTTTTTCTTTTAGCTGTTGTAGTGTTGTTTTCTAGTAAAAGTATTATACAACATTATTGATAGTGCAGTTGTATAAATTTATATAGTTAGAGTTGATGTGTCTAAAGTTAAATTAATTAGAGTTAGATTAAATATAAAAAAACACCAAATTAAAAGCAATGACAGAAAAGTAAAAAGAGATATATGAATCAAAAGAAAGCATCAAAAAGGAATGATATACAGAAGTTAAAAGAAAAATTAAGAAAAAAGAATGAGAAGAAGTACTGAGAAAGTTAAAGACAGGAACAGCTCTGAGTATCTTAGGTATAAGCTATATATTAATTAAAAAAGCAGAAGTGAAAACACAAGACATCTTTAGAAGCTTCGCAGACTTATACTTAGAAATAGGAAAAATTTCAATAAAGTAGAAGATAACACAAGTTTACCTTATACCAAAAGATGTAAAATAGAAAAATAACTTAAACAATATTTGCCCAATAGCATTGATTGAAACATTCAGAAAAGTTGTAACAAAGGTAGTAATGAAAAGATTTACCAAAGTATTTATAGAAAGAAAAATACTTAGAGAGACAAACTTTGCAGACTTTCCAGAAAACTCAACAGCGCAACCAGTACAGATTTTAAATATGATAATGAAGGAAGCAAAAGAAAAAGATAAAGAAATATGAATACTGCTGCAGAATATAAAAAAGGTATTCGACTTAATCTCTCTTAAAAGCCTTGAACTAGCATTGCAAAAAGTTAAAATATCCAAGAGAACAATTAAATATATATTGAATCTTTTTCACAAGAGACAATTAAGAATAATTATAGCCTATGCCTAACAGAAGAACTAACAGCAGAAGATGGAATAGACCAAGGTGAAGTAATTTTACCATTAATATAGTGTCTCTTCTATAACCTATTATTAAAAAGAATCTAAGAAAAAAAAAGTTTAGGATATACAATCAAGCAACATTTACAAAAAGGTATGCAATGCAACAATATTACAAGATATCATTAAGCTACAATTGCATATACAGATGATACAACATGGATCACAAGCAGTAAAGAGCAATTGTTAGAAATCTTAGAAATAGCAAAAAAGTTTTTTGAAATAAATGATATAAAGATAAATAGATTAAAGTCAAAATTAATAATAATAAATATAAAAGTTCAAAAAGAAGAAAAAGCAATAATATATGAAAAAAGCAAGATAATAGAAGAACCAAGGCATAAAATAGTTCATTTATTAGAAATATAATTAAATAACAGAATGCAAGAGATACAAGTAAAGAGGAAGGCAAAAAGAATACTAAGCCAAATTATAAGAAATCTAAAGTACAAAAAAATGATAATGAGTCAGATTGCATATATAAATAATATGGTAATAATATTCAAACTAAGCTATATGTTGCAACTAACAAAATTGTTGAACAGAAGCCTAAATAAAATACATCAACCAATAATAAGTCTGACAAAAAAAAAGAGCAGCCTGTAAAGAATAATAGAAAACTGTATAATAGAACACAAAGATCTTGGCAACTGTAGAACATTGCGATAAGAGTTAATTATAAAGCAAGTAAGTAGTCTCTTGGCAAAACTGAACAGACAAAACAGTCTTAGACAGCTAACAAGACTAAGAATAACACAAGGCTGTCAAAAAGCAGATTTAATAAAAGATATATGAAAGACAAAGAAGCAGACAGAAATTGAAACATATTTAAAAAACAACTTAGCATGCTTTACAATACTCAAAACAAGAAAACTAAAAATAAACATTAAAACAAAAAGTGAACTATGAACAATGTTTGGTTATAATACTAAAATACAAGAACTGATAGATACACAATTGTGAAAAAAAGGAGCAGTTAGAGTAAATAAAGCTGGTCTAATATATCTGAACCAACTACTCAACACAAAAGAAAGAAAACTAATTATATAGCAGCAACTAAAAGGATATTAAAACCAATTAAATAAAAAAAAAAAGTAGAATGGTTCAAAGCAATTGAATCAAAAGTGCTTACTAGTCCAAAGAATAAAGTAGTGCAGAGATATTTCAGAACAGATGAACAAAATACTCAGGCAATGTAAGTCAAATGAGGGCATATATCAGAAAATAGAAAAAGAAAAGAGTAGATAGTATATAGTATACAAGACTACAGACAGCTCAGAAAGGTGGTCAAAAAAAAAAAAACACTAATTGAACATTGGCAAATGAAGTACAAAGAAAATAAAATAGCAACTAAAATCAACAAATGTAAAAGGTGTATAAGTAAAGAAGAACAAATAGAAAACAACTGCTAGCAATAGATAAGATTAAATAAAAACATTTACATAATCTCAGATAAATTAATAAGTAAGAGTAGCAATCAAATTAAAATAGTAGTAGACAAATAATAGACAAAACAAAGATAGATAGATCAAAAATAAGTAAAAGAAAATTAAAAGGTCTTATAATAATAAAAGAACTAGAGGTAGAAATTATTAAGTGACAAAAACTGAAAAAAAATATTAGTCAAGAAATAACAAAAGTTCTAAAAAAAAACATTATGAGAAACAAGAATAAATATATAATATATACTGATAGTGCAGCTAATAGGAAAAATAGTAAAGAACTATTGTCTAAGAACAATATAGATATTAGATAGGTTCAAACAAACAAGATGCAAAAATAGCCAGAAGAAAAGGTAGCATTTGAACTAGAAGAATGGCAAATATCGATGACAGCAAAGTTGGTAGCAATTTGGTCAATAATTCTAACAATACCTAAGAAAAAGCAAATAGAGTTATATACAGATAGTAATGCTGCAATAAGAAACATTAGTAGAAGTCTAGAACAAGCAGACAGAAACAAGATCATTAAGAAAAAGAATGCAATATAGTTAATAAAGATTAAAGGCCTTGTCAAGATGAAAAACATTCAGATAGATTTAATTAAAGTTAAAAGTCATAGTAAAGACAAATAGAATAACAAAGCAGATAGTTTAGCAAAAAAGAAACAATGAGTAGGAAAATAGTACAGGCTAAAAAAGTCAGTTGTAAAGAGATAGAGTACTGTCTAGAGTAGAAAAACAGACAAACTGACATATTAGCAAGACTACTTTGCAAGTTAGTAATGAATGCAAGACTAGGAGCAGAGTAGAAAGAAATGAGAACAGTTAAAGATTTAGAATCAAAAGCAGAAATCACAATTTATAATTGGACTTATTTTTGAAAAAGGCTTAAGATGATCAAGGAAATACATTGCACAACAAAAAGAAGCAGTACCAGAAGAAGTGCATTTATCAAGTGCATAATAAATAAACTTTCAACCTTAGAAGAACTTAACAAAAGAAGGTCAGATATATATACAAAAGTAGAATGCCAAGTATGCCAAGATAAAGTAAAAGAAACACAAGTATACTTGGCAGTATGCAAGAGGCAAAGAAATTTCTGAAAGAGAACTTAAAAAATGACCATTGCAACAGCATGAAAGAAACTAAAAAAAAAGAAAAGATTTAGATTCTTCTATACATTTTATATACAGTGCTTTTTGGAAAAACAGAGACAGAGAAAGTCAAAATAAGAGAAGCACTAATGAAAGGCCTAATTCTAAAAGAAATACAAGACAAACTAGCAGAGTTATTAGATACAAGATCAAGATAGCAGTTTGTAAGCACAGTAGCAATAACAGCCTGAAACACATTCTACAAACAAATATAAAGAATATGTTGTGAGAACATTATCAAATAGAAGAAAAAGGATGGAATAACAAGAAGAAGTAAAAGAAAAAAGGTGAAAGTTTGAAGAAACTAGAAAAACAGAAAAAGGCAGATTAGGAAAAAATAGAAAAGAAAAAAGAAGAAATAAGGAGAAAGAAGTAATGAAAACAATTTTGGGGCTTGTCATGAAAGGAAAAAGTCCCTTTCATTATGGACTTTAAATAGTTAGACAAGTAGCTTACTTCTGTTCAAAGTAATGCAACAGGTTGCACTTAGGTACCATTAAGGTGACTAGGTGATGCTAGACTTAGATATTAGAGATATGTATGTAATTACAAATGTAATTTTAAAAACTCAATAAAGTACTAGCATAACTGCTTAAAATAAAAAATAAAAAAATGATAAAAAATGCAAAAGAGTTGAAAAAAAAAATAAAAGTTAATAGAACTAAAAATACTAAAAGATTAAAAAATAGATTTAGTTAAAAGACAAAAACTAAAAAAAAATATTATTTAAAAAATTGTATAAATTCTAAAAAAAAATATAATAAAAAGTAAAAACAAATCTATAATATATACAAATAGTACAGTAAATATAAAAAATAAAGAAGAAAAAAAAAAGATCAACAATTTCTCTCTTCTAACTACTTGTGTTTAGAGTTAAGAGTAATTTAGAAAAGACAAAATTAACTTATCTAAGAGTTTTTTCTTCTTTAAAAACAGTATCAGAACAGGAGTACCTTTCCTTATTCCTAAGAAATATAATATTCTGACTATTGAAGCTTGCAAATACAAAAGAACTAAGCTTAATAATTACACCAATATGGAAAAACTTATTGTATATAACAAAAAGAGTTCTCACTCTAAAGAGAATACTACAACAGTAAGCAAGTATTTAACAGCTCTAGTAACTTTTGCACAACCAGACACCAATGACAACAGTATACTTAGTTGGAACAAACAAGTCTTACTAGAAATTACTAAAGATTGCTCTGAAAGTAGAGAAGACCAAAACAATAAGCTAGACATATTTAATTATGAAACATGTACTAAAGAACCTAACAACAATAAAAATTCAGTATCTACAATACCAATATATATAAACCCATATATGATGCTATCAACTGACTTGAGTTTAACTAAAATAAACAAAAACAAAGAAATCTCAAACAGATCCTAAACAAGTCTCTTTGAGAAAGTTAAAAGAGAACAGTCAACTTTTTCTTCTTTTTTACTAAGAAATAATATAAAATTAAGAAATGACAACACTCTTATTCTAGATATTCAATATCTAACTGGCTCACTAAACAAAATTATAATTTCATTTTATAAAACTGCAAGACATAATATAATAGCAGCTAAGCTGCATATTAATAAGGGTACATGTACTTACTTGGAATTAGTTTTTTTAAACAAGAAAAAACTGAAGTATTATACTTTTAAAAGAATACAAATCTTTAACAGAACATATTATAATTACATTTCTTCTAATGCAAGAAGCTCTTTTTTTCCAATCAAAATCAAAAATGTCTCATTAGGTGACAAAGACCTCATCTTGGAAGAAATTAGAAAAACCTTCAATAACATAGGCAAAATTGTCTCAATTAAACCACTTTTAATTGAGGACACACTATATTTAACAAATTAATGGATTATTACATTCGAAACTACTGATGATCCAGGACTGAAAGAAAGAATCTTACAATTCTATATTTTTATGAATAACAAAATTACTACAAAATAGCACTTAGCCTCAAATTTCTGCTTCTTCTGTAATGAAAAAGGGCATATTAAAAAAGAATATTCTCAATACTTACAAGCAGTCAAACTCTGATTACAATATAAAGAATATAATACAAATAAGAAAAAAAGCAGAACTATTTCTTATAAAAGAGAAGAGAAAAGTTCCAAAGTACAAGAACAAGAAATTCTTACAGAAGACCTAAATATGAATACAAATCAAACTGAAAAAACTTCTTTGGCTGATTCAGAAGAAACAACCAATTTTGGAAAAATTGAAAAAAGAATATAGAAAACATAGCAATAATAGAAGAAGATTTAGAAGTTTCTTATAATAAAACTTTAAGTAATGTTAATAAAGAAAACCTTCTTATTAACAATAGTTTTAGTATTATTATTACAGAATCAGAAAACCCTCAAGCTTTGAGTTCTCTCTTGATGCTAATTGCAAATAATATCAATTTGCAATTTCATTTTGATAATGCTAAAGAGAAATTCACAGTTGTTTCATATAAAAGAATAAAAAATAAGAAAGCTTTCACAAAACAAAAGGCTGAGCCAATCAGAAAGGCTCTATACAAAAATCCTCATAATGGAGTACAGAACTCTCAGATCTAAATCTATATCATTATGCAATTTTTTTATGACCAATTACATCAAATTTAAAATAGCAACTCTTAATGTAAAAGAGTTGAACAATTAATAAAAACAACAGAACACTTTAACTTTTTTAAAATCATATAAACTAAACCTTATCATGCTACAAAAAACAAATCCAAATGATGAAAGTATATAAAACTTTCTTAAAAACCAATAGATGTTTAATTCTATTTAGACAAACAAAACAGCTATACTTGTAGGCAACAAAGATATAACTTTTAAAAACATAGAAATAGATCTAAATAATAGAATAATTACTACCAACTTTAAGTACAAAGAGCTTACATTTCAAGTTTCTAACATATACACTTCACCTAGCTTAGGAGACAAAAAACTTTTTTTTGAAAAATGATCTTTTTATATTAAAAAAAATGCTATTAATATTATCAAAAGTAACTTTAATACTAACTTCTATTCAGAAAGAAATAGAATTGGTGAAGCAGCTTCTCAATATGATATCACAAAAGCACAACTTTAAGATTTTACTAAAAATTTCTTAAATTTCTCTAACTTTGCAAAGACAAAGCCTTTCTATATCTTTTTTTAGAAAACTTAAGGCAATCATATTGTTATAGGTGAAAGCCTTCTTAATTTTCACACTATAATGACGACACGGCATAGGGAATCCCTTACGGGTATATGCGGTGTCCAAGAGGGAAGTATAGCTTCTGTTAGACGTTGTC
>CAJVQA010010714.1:0-11210 GCA_910591915.1 Cetraspora pellucida | reverse complement strand
ATATCATTAATAAATTATTATTTTATTTAAAAAATACTAAATACAATTTAATTTTCTAGACAAATTTGTCTAGAATACAGTTTAAAGGATATTGAGTTATATTTTTTTTAAATAATACAAAATCTAAAAAACAGAAAAAAATATCCGTTTACTCTTTTTTCAAAGAATAAATATTATTATTAAAATATTTTTAAATGACAAATTGAATTTAATATCAAGAAAGATTAAAGATAATATTATTAATTATTAAATGAATATTAATATTTAGATTATAAAATATTTTAGTCTGTTTTTAATTATCTTTAAGTTTTTTGTTTATTATATATACAAGCCTGTCTTGATAATTTGATTTTAGTAAATTGGTATCCTGTAATTAATGATAGTTTTCTTCTATTTATTATTTGATGTTTACATTTTGATTATCATTATTAGTAAAAAATATATATAAGATAAATATTAATATTGTACAAAAAATAAAACTAATTAGTTTTCAAAATTAAATAAATTGAATTTTATAACAAAAGAAAACTCTTTTTATAAAGAATTTATATAACAAAATATTATATTTTTATTAAAATCAATTATATATTGCTATACTAATTTAACAAATACAATAACAACCAATTATATATTTACTATATTTAGCATTATAATTATATATTTAACATAACAAATAAAATAATAATTATACATTTTCAATGTTTAGAATTATATTTTATAATATAGCTGCACAATGCTATTATATAAAACCAAAAATGAAAGATAAATTTAGAAACCTTTAATTTGATATGATTTTATATTAAAAAATAATTTTATTCAGAATAATTGTCTCATTAATTAGCAGTATTTACAATATTAATATAATTAAAAATACAAACTAAACTGTTACAATTACATATATAGTAAAAACTAAAAAACAAACAGAAGAGACTATGTAGCTTACAAAATATAAATATAAAAAATAATTTTCAAACTTCATCTATTATAATATACTAATTATTAATATTACTCATATAGATTAAAACGCTCTGAACCTTCTTATAAAGTCTAAATTTTAAATAAATTAACTTTAGTCTTTAGTTCTTATAAAACATTATATCTAATTATTAATGCAACATTATATATAATAAATAATAAAGAAATAAAGACTAGAACTTGCTTTTTATTTTTTTTAACAAAAAAAAATTATTTATTTTGGTAAAATAATGTATGTATATAACTTTACATCACTTATAAACAAATAATAAAAATCATAAAATTGTCCAATTTTGTGATCTAGATTATTTTTTATTTTATTTTGAGCCTTGAAATTTTGTGCAAAGAACCTTCAAATGCTAGAGAATTTTAACTTCTATCCAAAATTTAAACCAACAACTCTTTTTTGTCAAATAAAATTAATATGCAAAATTTGCTTAAATTTTACATATAAAATTTAGGTGCATAGATTATTTGACCTTATTAAAAATTTTGCATGTAACAAATCGTGCAACTGTACCAGAAACAGAGTGATGAAATCACGAAGTGTATGGCTTAGTATGAGAAAGAAATGATGTGCGTATGCAAAATCTAATTTCTGATTGGTCAGTGTGATCATAATTGTCACATCTTGTATATTCTTTACCCATTATTAAATTCACTATTCAAAGCCACGAATCTTCACTGCAAAATCTCGAATCCACTCGTTGATAAATCTTTATCATTACTCAAATCCTAAACATTCATAAACCTACTTGGTTAAACTACTAATTTACCCACCACTAAAATTAACACATCAATGTTAAAAGCATTAAAGTAAAACCTCCATAAGTGCACGCTCTTATGATCGAACTTTAACAACGTACACTTAGAGAACAATAAGAAAAGGTGCATTTATGAAGGTCATGTATAAATTTAGCCCGAATTTAAACGTGCATTTAAAGAGGGTATGCGCCAATAGAGGGTGCATTTATAGAGGTTTCACTGTGACTAATCTACTATCGAACAGTAAATTACTTTTAAAATCACCAACGTCCATTGTTAAAATCACTATTTCACCGTTGAAATTATTAGTCACCCATCGTTGCAAATCACAAAACCTACCCATGCACTTTCGAAATAATGAGCACACCTATCATTGAAATCACAAAATATAAAAAGCAGACAAATAAATCTTCACAGTGTTATAAAGATTAGAATAGATTGTCCATTATTCATAAAAACATGTTAACCACAATTTTTTACTGTTCATTAACTAAGTTATGTGTGTACATAGTTAACGCTTTTGTAAGATTCATCGACAATCTACCTCTAACCAACGCTAACAATTTATCAGCCCAACCTTGTCAACTCAAACTTTATTGATAAAATGGCTGTCAACAAAATAATTCATGAAATTAGTTACAATAATCATGACTAAATTTTTAAAGAATTGACTAAACTTTCCTTTTTTATTATTTTATTAATATATATTATAATTAAATATATTTATTAATCCAAGTAAATCTTCCCGTTCCTGGTTTTGGCGCGACTGCGTGCGAAGATCCAAAACAAACATCGATTTTTGTCAAAAATCATTAATTTCTCAAAAATTCATATAAGAAACCACCTTTTGCGTACTAACAAAAAAAATTCTTTAGGTAATTTTACCATAACTCCTCAATCTTAACATTAGTATAAACGTTAACCCTAACAAAAAGAACTTAAAAGATTTTTGAGGATCACATGACAGCGTCATTTTGGATGGCAATCACTGCTGACGACAAAGATTCTCTCATATTATATCAACAAGTTACTTAAAATTTATTTAATATATATATTCATGCCGTCTAATTGTATATTAACATGATGGTTTTATAGTCAAAATGCATATACAGACTAAATGGATAAAAAAGTTTTGTGCAATTAGACAGACCAACTATGTTAAAAATTATCCAGCCAATATAAGTATTAATTAATTAGTTTGTTACAATGTTTTCTAACTTTTTTCAAAAATACCACACAATCTGCAAGGAACTAATCATTATCCTCTGGAGGAGAATCCACGGTTTCTATCTCTTTTTTCCAAATAAATTCACAACTTTCAGTTGTCCAAGTTTCAAAATCACTTATACGTAATTTTGAAAGCTTAGAATTTAGCTTTAATTTCATCTGTTCAGATTTTTTTTTCCATGAATCCGTGATAGATGGATCATCAGAATAACAGATATATTTTGCGTTTAGTTTATCCTTAAACTTGGAATCTATCTCATTAAGTTCTAATGATCTTTCAAGAAGAGCAAAATCATAAATAAAATCAACTTGATAACTATATATCCCTCTACTATTATTAACCGCATGTGAGATAGCTTCACTTTATTTAAAAGAATTAGAGATCAGTGAAAATTAATAAGAATATTAAAATTGCAAGATTTTGAACATACCTCATAAATGAAATTATAACATTTTGTAATATAATCACAAAAATAAAACTTCCAATCACACTAATTACAGTAAGTGGCCAAAAATTCCATGTATCTAATGACATTGAAGACCAATTATATACTGCAAGCATAGAACCAATAATACTTGAAAATGGATTATTAGATTCTCCTCCAACAACAATCGATTTTTGACTTAGTCCAATGTAAGATGAATATCCAAGGAGAATAAATCTAGACAAGCATAATTGATATTAATATTTTAATAAAAGTTATAAGTTTCAAGCATAAAACTCACAATGCATGTCCCTGATAATGCAATGTAAGGATTAAAGTGTAATATTGTGTTAATGAGAGTAAGAATTAATAAATATTTCTCTAAGAATAATTATTGTTACCATTGCAATGATAGTTAGAATAAAAAACAACAAAAATTGTCGTATGGAAATGATAATATTTAAGAGTATGAGAAGATCCAGCGCAAAGCCTAAGTTATATATAATAATTATGCATGTAAATTTATTTAGTTATCAGTCAGAAGAATTATTAGCAAATTACTGTACCTTCGAATATACGTAATAGCAAAATCTGATAGAAACGCGTAAAATTAATATCAAATGACATAAAAAAAGAATTTGCAATTATACAAATTAAACGTCGAGGCTGGTGCTAAAAATAACTGATATCAAAAATAAACCCATTTTGATATGAAATTTTAAATTGTCGGGATGCGTTTTTCCTTAACTTTTTTTCATTGTTAAGTTAGGATATATGATTGTTTAATTAATTTGATAATAAAAAGCATATGTGGGCTTTGTGAGGTTATATTTTAAATATTGACACATAATTTTTAGCACCAGACATTAGCCGCGACATCAAATAATTAGTGTATACTTACAAACTCGAACCAAAGAATTAAAATACTTAAAAAAATAAAAAATGTAAAGCCTTGACTGTTTTCGGCATTTTTAAATCCGTCCTCAAATGTATAATGATGAAACAAAATATTGCTAAAGATAAATATCGGAACAATGAGTGCTAGAAGATCTACAAAATTAAAAAGGTCTGAAAAATATTTTTTTCCATTGTGATAGAATTGGTTAAATTCAACTACGAAATGATTATATGATAAATAATAAAATAATAAAATGATTGCAATTATTATAATATGTGGAAGTGCGCCAGTCATTTGGATATGGGCAATATATGCCCAAGTGATAATTGAATAGACTGCAAAATATAATACAAACGATTGCAGGGTTTTATGCCAATAGGACTTAGAAGAATACCACATCCAATTCATGATAGCACCCATTGATGGGTTTTCACATAAAATATTAAGCCCAACATCTTTGATTATTTTAATAAAGGGACTATAATCCTGCTCTTCAAGAGTAGCGAAAATTAAAAACTTTAGATAGTTCGTAAGTTTTCCTTCTTTTACATCTGAAAGCATTCTTTTATTTGTTGTAAAATCTGGTAAAGGTACCATACGAATATCATCAATTTTATCGGAACTGAGGTAAATTTTGAGTTAATTTTAATATATTAAGAACAGAATTTAAAATAATTATTGTTTCCATACTCAATCTCTTGCAGATCCAATTCAGAATCTTGTGGAATCAACTGTGTTATAGGTATAAAAACTTTTAATAAACCATCTAACTCTGGTGAAATTTTAAGAAATTCAAAAGAGAGTAAATCCAATCTTTTGTCGCCAAAGCGGGAATTATAAAATAACATTTGAGCATAATATGTGTAAGATTCTATTTTATGGAAGATAATAAAAGATTTATATAATTTATGCTAATATGATAATGTTTATAGCAATCCAGAATTCAAATTTATTTAGAATTATCACCTTTTTTTTTTTTGTTTTTTTTGTTACGCTTATATAATTTAGATATGGTACCTACAACTTTATTCATCCATCCAATTTTATCACCTTTTTTCTCCTCCTTCGTTTTATTACTCTTATATAATTCTGGTAAGACATCTGCGACCGTATTCATCCATCCAATATTATCTTCTGCATGCTTAGTATAGTAATCTAACAAAAGTGCCAGCATATTACGATCTTCAAAAAAAGTAAAAATGTTAATATTAACATATATAGTACATTTACATGAAATTATCCCGTTTCACCGACATTTATTTCGCTAACATTAAATCAGGCTAACCATAACTATAAATTGGGCCAACCTCAAATGTCAGTAAAATGGATGTTGGGAAGCGAGATCAATCATATTTTCATTTACTTGTAACCAACGCAATTCTAAATATACTAACCTGAAAGTGCAGTACGAATAGTATTTTTTCCACCTGACCAAGAAAGGTATTGGGGTACATGAGTCAGTTTTTTAGAAGATAAAATACTATAGACAAGTTCATAATCTCCAGTTTCAATAAGAACACTCATTAAATCAAAGCGAATATCTAATAGCCGCCAAGCAGTTGGATGCAATCTAATAAATCTAAAGATTATTTTTCGTGTTTGTTTGATAATATCATTGAATTTTAATTTCTTATCCTTGTTAAGAAACTGTTCAAGTTTTTTGTAAGCGGAGAAATACTTAAGTGCGTAACAAGCATATTTGACTACGTTCATAAAATCTTCTTCATCTTCCATTTTAATTTCATCTTTAATTTGAATTAAAGGAGGAACTTCATCATTAATTTGAATGCTAAGCTTGAATTTTCCAGTGCAATATTTGAAATCTATTACTTTTATTACTTGAAGGTCCAATTTTTTCATTTCAAGTTCAAAAATATTGTGCAAATGCGATAAAGGTATATGAATGAATTCAAGTGATCTTTTTTTTTTATGACCTTGATCATATCTGTGCCAAACTTGAATTGTATGGCTTCCAATTAAAAGTAGCTTTTTTTTTTCCTCATCAAGATAGAATGAATACCGTGGACGTCCAAAAGATCCAAAAGATTCTGTTGACCAGGGTTCAATTATCACATAATTCTTATCTAATGCCTCTAAATTTAATTTTTCGTGAGGAGCTATATCTAATTTTTCTAATGTTATATTTTTATAAGAAGATTGGAGACTTTTTCTCGAAAAATATTTATCTAATTTGTCTATTGATGTTCTATTATGAAGATTTAGGATGTAATTATATAAATTTTGCATAGAAAAATATTCTATTGGTAATTGCTTCCAATGTTGTTCACCATTTTTCTTTAGATATTGCAAATATTTATCAATGATCTGATCATCATAAATAACCAGTTCACTACCTATATCAACAACTATGGATGAATTTGATCGTTGTACTCCAAATTTTTTTGCTAATGGAAGCTCCACTGTAAATCCTGGATTTCCTAATTTGACAGAATCTCGTAATGAACCGAAAATATCCCAGACAAACCATTCGTCTTTTGAATGATATATAAGTAACTTCTCACCAAAAAAATCAATAAATATTTGTCCAAATGCGTCCTTTATATTTATAAAATGTTCAATCTTCGCTATTTCAATACCGGATTCAACCGAATATATTATAATATCTCCAGTGGATGATGGTACATATGCTAACAATCTGTTATCGTCCGATATTGCGTAAGATAAAGTAGAAAGATCTAACAAGACTGATTGATCTAAATTCTGCCTCTTAAAAATATTTACTAATTGGTTGGTCTTTAAATCATAAAGTTCCATGTATTCTATGCCTTCTTTAATAGTATCGACCAAAAAATAATGCTTATGTAAGCAGCTTTCGATATACTCGCATATAGAATTATATGCAACATGACATGCTTTATCAAAATCATAATCATCAAAACGCGCATTTATATTATTAATGATGGCATTGTATGTTCTTCTTGGATATTTTAGCCTTTGTAAGTTTTTATCGTTAATAGATTCATCCTTTATATGATACTTGCAAATTCCTGAAAGTGTCAAGATAATAAAGAAATATTCATCAGCATTTTGACTGGAAAATAATTCGACTATCCCACCATATTCAATTAATGATTTTTCTTCGATATTACTAATTGAATAATTATCGGCAATAATAAAAACAAACGTAAATCCATTATTTTTGGTTTCTGAAAGATGTATTTCACTAGAATTTTTCTTATAATATTTCATGTCTTCAAGGTTAACATAAGATATTGCTAATATTCTAAATTCTGGTAAGCTAGCTGATTTATCTGATACGGCAACAGACCACCTCAATATATTTGTACTCTCATTCTTAATTATATCTAGTTGCTCTTTAGTAAATTCAAATGTGGTAGGAATACCAGAAAGTTTTCTTTTTGATGATATTCGGTCACCTACATCTTTATTGTTCAAATTTTCAGTAATATGAATTTTTAATTCAAATTCTAATTAAATGAAAATTTTGAAAGTTATTAATAATACAAATGATTTAATTACGGCTAATTTCAAACTTTAGGGCCTACTCTAAAAATTTCGTCAGGATTCATATAGTGGATAATTACAGATTTAAGATCACAAAACATTAGTATTATATTAATATAATATGCTTTGTTAAAATCTAATAAATGCAAAAACAAATACTTAATAGTTATTGGATGCAAGACAGCCAATAACGGGAGTTATTTGAAAAATACTTCATTATCTGGCTGAAATTTAATGTCTGCTTCTGGAATCGAAGGGACTAAAATGTCACATTAAATTTGCTGCCAGATTAACAAGTTATTTGTAAAATTATTCCGTTATCTTGTCTAAATTTAATGTACTGTTTTCCGGACTCGAAAATGGGACATTAAAATTAAAGTCAGATAAGTTACTGGCTCGTAGATAAATTATGACTACGGATCATAGGAATAACTCGTATTGCTTTGATGCTAATTATCTTCAAATAACATCGTGGGTACGTATTATTTTATAGATTTACAGACAGTACATTCTATAAATAATTTAATTTACAGCCAGCTCATTTCATAGACAGTGACCTGGTGATTATTTTGGTCGTCAAATTATACAAAATTGACTAGCAGAGTAGAAGATATTCACTGCTAAAGATTATAAAATATTTGCCTGTAAAATAAACTGTCTATAAAAATACGTAATCTAATTTTCTTATTTGGTGAACATAATTACCACCCAATAATTCGAGTTATTCTGATAGTCCAATTATAATAAGCTATCATAAAATACTTTTATTAGTATATTTTTTACTATATACGAAAAATAGAAAACCTTTTAGTTTACTGGTAGTGTATATACACAGGCATTGATTGGTTTTATCGAGTCTGTATTATATGCAACTTTTACTAAAAAAAAATTAACCTCGTTTAATATTAAGATTAGATTTTAGAGCTTAGAGAATGGAATAGTTTTGCAAAGAGTCTTTTTGTTAGAACGCAAAAGTAGCCGTATTAATAAAAACAACAATATCCGTGTATATACACATCGTGTACAAATAGAAAATTATTACTTGTGTATGAATCTCGATAACATTGTGGAGAAATTTTTAGAGTGATGCTTAAAGATTGAAATTAACTGCAAACAATTATTCTGTAAAACATTTACCGAAATTTTCTTTTACTACAAATTCAACTACAAAGTCGCCTTCCGGACTGACTGCAACATACTTTCTAGTTTCCAATTCAATATCAACTTGGACGCTAGGCGATGCCAACATAATATACAGTAATCAAAGTATGACGGTTAATGGGCTTAATAAAAACTAAACAAATTTTTTACATTTTAAACATTTTATGTGGCTTAAAATGTTTGAAAAAATATTTATTTATTTTAGTTTGAAAAAAATAAATATTTATATTTTATTGCGGCATCAATGGCTGCTTCAAGAAATTTTGATGATTTACTTTAATCAAGTTGCTAAGGAATATTATCATCCAAATTACTATTGTTCATTACAGCATCAAAGTTAAATATGACACATTTTCCTGCCAGTAGTCTTGGATCGAAACACTCCGACAACAGGTTAGCTTATAGAATGATTATGTTGGTCAAAATAAAAATAAAATAAAAGCAAAAATAATAATAATGATAATACAGTAGAAAAGAGGATAGTCAGCCTGTACTGCTATCGCCAAACTTTACGACATGAAACTATACCAGAGGTGTTTACATTATTGAAACGACACGAGGATAATATTATTTGATATACAGTTATTTGGCGAAACCTTCTTGCAATGAAAAGCGAAACCCAAGACAGGTGAGAACGAAACCCAACATCGGAAGTGAACAAAGACAAACTTCATGAAATCCTGATCAAGTCAAAACTAACGGAATCTAAAAAAAATAAGCGGGCTGAGCTATAATTAATAAGCCATACCGATACAGTGATGCTTAATTTATATGATACCCGAATTACACATCACTATGCGTACTAATTCAACGACCCTAGCGTCGCCCTCAAAAAATGGTAGCCGGACAGATCTTTTGGGCAAATGTTATTATGTGATTCGGATTTGATTATTGCCAATTTTGATTACAAATAAAAAAAGTCGGTGCACTTGTAAAATTCATTATTTTCATTACCATACAATAACGAATCAAATTTTTTTTTTCTTCTACCATCGTTACTGCTGTGCTGTTATTGCTTAAATTATTATGGATATTGCTACTTTATATTTATTTGAATTTTTTTTCTTTGATTATTAGCACATTTAAATCAACAAAAATTTTTTTTATAACGATAGGTTCTTTTACTATGTCAGATCAACAACTCAAATCCTGCACAGGATGTCATACTATTCAAATAGTGAAGATTTTTTGAATGAAAAAGGAATCAAAGTAAAAAAATTTTACAATGAGAAACCAAATTAAATAATCATGTTCAAGAACAAACTGGCACGACAATTATAAAATTTTATCTTGCAAAAAAAAATTATCTGAAGTTCAAATATTTTTAGAACGATAGTTATAATGAAATAAATATAACAGTTTATTTTTTAACATAAATATTTTTTGGTAATTTAAATAAATCACCATCCATTATAACCTTTGGATCATTAGATTAGTCTCATAAACGCTTTTTATAGTACAGGTTAGTAAAACAACAAATGGTTTAATTAGATATCTTTGAATTATTGAACTAGGACAGCTAAAATGAACGAATTTAGTTAGTCGAAATTTTATAAACCCGATTTAATGAAACTTACTTATGTTAAGAAAATCCCGAGCTGCCGGCCAAAAAGATATGAGTCGTAGCAGCGAAAAATATCCGAGAATTTTTTTTTTTTGTATTTGAGAACATTAATTGATAATTTTATGTTCTCAAACCTTTTTTAATGTTCTTGCTAAAAAAAAAAAAATTATAATATTTTAATATATATATTATGAAAAAATTTTATGTTCTCAGATGCAGTGTTCTCAAATTTTTTTAAAGATTCTTGAGAACATTGAGAACATTAGATATTAAACACTGGGTCGTAGTATATCAAAAATTCTCTATATATCTAACATTATCAATCGTGGCCTCTAAGTAAAATTTCATTCTGAAAACTTTTACTTAGAGGTCGGAAGTTAGTCATCATAGTAAATTTTTGTTTTATTTACGTTTTTTTACAATTTCTTATGTTTTTCGCGTTTGTTCTGTTACACGAAATCCTGTAATTTTATCGGATCCGGATAGGGTCGAAAGTGATCTTCAGCCCGGGATTTTCTTGACATAAGGGTATCCGATTTAGTGAAGCAGTAAATTTATATTGTGAGTAGTAGGATGGTAATGCCGGAAGCTCGTTTAGGCAGGTGATCGCTGTGGCGCAGTAACGAATAAACAACAGTGTTTAAAATACCAATCTAAAAAATTTCGATAGCCAATCATATTTCGAGATCAGGTGTAACGTAAAAGAAGT
>CAJVQA010010713.1:0-11210 GCA_910591915.1 Cetraspora pellucida | reverse complement strand
AGGCATTACATTAAATTCATAGGTGCCTTGTCTAGTAATAAAGGCAGTTTTTTTTTTGTCAGCTTCATTTATAGCTACTTGCTAATATCTACTAGTCAGATCTAAGCTAGTAAACTATTGGGCTCTTTTAAAGACAGATAAGATTTTATTAATATCAGAAAGAGAATAGACATCTTTTTTTGTGACTGCATTTAGCTTGTGATAGTCAATGCAGAGTCTCTTTTTGCCATTTTTCTTAGACACAATAACTACAGGTGAGGACTATAGGCTACATGATTTTTTAATAATACCTCTTTTTTCTATTTCTTCAATTTTCTTTTTGAGCAATTCTTGATCATCTAAAGAAGCTCTATAGGCTCTTTGTTTAATTGGATGAGCATCTGGAGTATAAATTTTATGACAAACTTCATTAGTTTGCCCTAGTTCTAAGGTTTGTTCTTCTCCAGATATGTTTTCTGCAAAAATATGATAGTTATTAAGAAGAATTTTCTCTGCAATCTTTTTTTCAGAGTTAGTAAGAGAAGTGTTAACTTGAATAGTAGAAGGTTGAACCTCAACTTCAGCAGTAAGGGCAACATAGACTGCTGGTTTCTTTTCAGTAATAACTTCAATCCAGAGGTTATAAAATAAATTTTCATCTTTTTGTCATCTTTCTTTAGTATAATAAGTTTCTATTTCATTGTCTTGTTCAATTTCATTAATCCATTTATCTTTATTAGTAAATTTTTCAAATTCTTCAAGTACTGGCTCTCTACTTATATGGGTTATATAGATAGTGGCTCTTTTTTCTAAGTATCTAATTTTTAAAGTATGATTATCAAAGTCCAGATTTGCTTTAGACTTGTTAAACCAATTAGTTCTTAACAAAAGTGTCTCATTATTTGACTTAATTACTTGTAAATCAATAGAGATTGCAATATTTTGGAGAATGATTTTTACATCAGTAATGGAGCCTAATGCTTTTTTTTTAGCTCTATTAGCAGTAATAACAATGGTTTTTGATTCTTGGTTAATTTTTAGTCCAAGTTTTTCATTAATTTAGCTGTAATTATACTAACAACAGCACCAGAATTAAGAATAGCTATTACTGGCTGTTCTTTAATGTTATATAACACCTCATTGCTACTGTCTTTTGTTTGGATCCTAATTCTACATAGTTTGCTTCAGTAATAGGTGCATTACCTCTTTTCATAGTTTGGATAAGGTTTTTACATTGGTTAGGATATTGCAATAATTGTTCATAGGTAGCTTGAGCTTGTTTATTCAAGAGGTCTTTGAAGATATCATAAGGTTCCAATTGGTCAATTACAGAAGGAAGTTTTTGATTTTTTTTTCTAGTAGTTTTGAGAGGTTTAAGAATTTCAATTGGTTCATCAACCATGTCTTCCAATTTAGGTTTATTAGAAAATACAGTTCTGTTTCTTAATCTAATCTCTTTTTGAGATTCTGATTTTTTTTGAGTTTCTCTTTGGGCTTCTTTTTGTACTTTTCGATTAGTACTATAAGGTTTAAAATGAGGAGTGCGAGTAATATAAACTTTTTCTTCATCTAAATAATATTCTTTATCTTCTATAGCAGCATAATTAATTTTTCTATTTGTTTGTAGTTTTGCATTCATCTGATAACATTGTTATTTGGTAAGTAGTCATTCTGTCATACAGTCTTTAGCAATATGTTCATATTTACTATATCAATAACAAATAATAGCAGGCCTTAAATTATTAGCAAATCTTGAATAGTTATTAGGTCTCAAATTATTAATAGGTTTTGGTTTTTAGTAAAATTGTCTGAATTGGTTTAAATGATATTGAGTTTGTGATTCAGTTTGAGCACTTAGAGCAGATGCAATAGATGCATAGTTTAATGATATCTGGTTTATTTGTTTGGTCAGTTGTTCTATTTTCTTTTTATATACAGCAATATTAGAATTAGTTAAGCCAGAGTCAGCATTAGTAATAAAGTCAGTTTCTTGTTCATAAGTCTTAGTAAGTTGGAGATGTTCATCTAAGTTTGCAGAATTATGAATAAGAAGAATAAGTAGAGTTGCTAGACATAATCTTTTTTTGAAATAGTAAACTTTTGTGCATCTTGAAGTGGGGTTCTAGTATCAACTCATTTAATTAATCTTTTAAATCTACTATAGTAAGAATCTACAGATTCTTTTGGTTCTTATTTTAAGCTATTCAAGTCTCTAAGTCATTTATTTTGTCATCATTGAATGCAAAAAGTATTTGTAAAAGCTGTTTCTACAGTATTCCAAATTGTTCCTCTATTAGCATAATTGGAAACAGTAATGGTCCAATTATTAGTATTATCTCTTAAAAAGATAGTAAGGATATCTATTTTCCTAGCTAAATTCTATTTGTTTGCTTTGGAAGCTTTATTAAAATCTTTAATCCAAGTAAGGAAGTCTTG
This sequence comes from Cetraspora pellucida, assembly GCA_910591915.1. Taxonomy (NCBI): domain Eukaryota; kingdom Fungi; phylum Glomeromycota; class Glomeromycetes; order Diversisporales; family Gigasporaceae; genus Cetraspora; species Cetraspora pellucida. The sequence continues at coordinate 8,795 of CAJVQA010010713.1, read as the reverse complement.
AGTTCCATCTCCTCTGAATGGTTCGATTCTTAATAACATACTTTCTTTTTTATTTTTCTTTAGAAAGTCATAAATTTGTTGATTAGTAGACATTGTAAACTAGCAGGTTTGAATATAGAACTAAATTGTGCTGAGTTAGAAGTTGTTAAAGAGAAAAGGTTTTGAAATGAATCACTATAATCTTCAAAATCATTATGAAAGTGATTGTTTTCAAAATCTGCATCAGTTAAAGAAAAAAGGTTCCTGTAAAAGCAACTAGTATATATAGCTAAACTAGTTATACAATTAATTATTTCAATAATATTATCAGGAGAATAGGTATATCTAAAACTAAAATAAATTTAAAAATAGTATTTTTCAATTGAAGTAGATTAAACTGAGTATAAATAGAAGAAATCTGTTGAAAATATTCTAGTGATTTGTTAGAGAAGTCACTAACAAAGTATTGTATATAATACCACTGATAGAAATTCCAAAAGTTTTGGAGAATAACAGTAGTTACTGGGTAGCAAATATTACAAGAGTCATCTGTTTGACTCAAAGAAGATCTTACTAAATGTTCTCTTTGATGTATAAATATTTTTAGTACATATTTTTGAAAATTAAATTTCATATAATAAATAAAAAATTATTATATATTTGTATATTTTTTAAAAGTTAAAAACTTGGGTTTGTTTCAATTGAGTAAAATAGTAGTTAACTAGTTCAAGGGTTTTTAAAGAAAAGACAAAAGTTCTGTCTTCCTGTTCAGTAGAATCAACTAATTTTTCTAATTCTTGTTCAAGAAACTTCTTATAAGAGAAAGCTTTCTAAGCAAGAGTGTTTTCAATATGTTTAAATGTTTGTGCAGTTATAATACCTCTTCTAAACATCAAATATTAGTTCAATTTTGGTTTTGTGGTCTCAATATTTGATTTTTGATTTGGTTTTGTGATGTAAATCATATGACCAATAGTCTTTGCAGATCATTTTTCTGGAGAAAAAAAACATTGTCAGTACAATTGCAGATTTCAGTGATGTTTTCATTCTAAGATAAGCTTAGTAGAAAAGATGCGGAATCCTTCAAAGAGTATATTTGTAAATTTTAGCTCAAATGGAACAAAATTGATTAACTTTACTTAGTAGCAAACTTTCTATAAAACTAAAGTTTCTTTCTTGTTTTTTTCAATTTTTAGACAAAAAAGAGTAGGTGATCTTACAGTTACTACCAATTTGTTATCCTATATCTATTTTTTTTAAGATAATAAGTAACTAGAGCAATCTTAGACAGTAAACACTTTTTGTAACCTCACTTGTTACTATGTTATAACTAAGTCAGAAGATGTTTTTTTTTAGAAAACTTAACAAAGAAGATTTAAGACAATTTGCAATTACAAAAGAGACTACAATTAAAAGTATATGAGCATACTAATAACTGTTTAGTTTAATAGTATAAAGTAGTAGTTTATTAGTGAAAGAGTATAAAAACTTGATATTGAACTTGGGGTCCACATTGATTGCTTTTATACTTTTTGGCTACATAGTGAATATAACAGCCTATATCTTATATATGTACAAGATATTTTACAACTATTATTAATGAAATAAATAAGATATGTTTGATATATAAAATAGGTAAAATAAATAAACTGAGGTATGGTGACCTAGTGAAGTGGTCAGGTTGTCAACCCCTCAAGTGGTAGATTGGATGTTCAAATCCTATCGACAGTGAAAAATTTGGATAATCACCTATATAATATTCATATTACAGCAACTGTTACTAACAATTAGATTAGGATACTTGTAATGGCAGTTGCACTAGCATGACTAGCAGGTCATGGGACATCTGTGTAAGTATGATGTTACATGGAGGAATGCAAACTGACAAATCAGATGATGCAAACACTAGATAAGTCCTTGTAGCCATGTAAATCTGTTGAAATTGAGTAACAAGAAGTCCATTTGAAAAGACCTGAATAAAGAGATAGCTGGATCTTCAATGGCCCTACTGTAAAAGCTAATTCAGAAAAACAGATACCAAGGTCATAGTACTCAGTTGTAGTAGCCAGACAGGCAAGAACCTCTGAGTTGGAAGTCTCAAGGGTACTACCAACCAGGCTGCTAGAATGAACCAGAAGAAAAAAATATCAGGCCGACTTGATATACTAATAAACTGGTCATAGTCCTATATAGGCTATCTGGATTGAAAGTTTGGTAAAAAGGCTGGACAAAAAGCAGGGGTATACTAAAGTACTGGGGTTATACTGTAAAGTAGATGCTAGAGTCTAAGTAAACTCTATAAGGGTATAGTGGTTTAATGGTTAGCCCTAACTCAAGTGTTAATTCTGCCATAGTGATACCTAGGTTAGCTATAAAAATAGGTACAGAAGGCTCTAGGGGGTTTATCTCGAGGATAAATTAGTTCTAAAGTTGAGGATGATGATCTGGGCATCTGAGATGATCAGTAATGTTAACATAGATTACAGGTTCAGAAAGTTTAAAGTAAAACATCCAAACAAGGGTGTTAGATATAGCAATTAGTAGAAAACCTTTAGGCAGACTCCTTAAATAGGTAATATAGAAAAGTTACATGTGTAGCCAATTGTATGCTCTTCTGTAGTGGTTCATTGAACCACAATACTGATAAGTAATTAATAAAAGTCAAAAGACCAAAAAGGTCACCTTAATAAAATAAAAAATAAAAAATAAACTAAATAATATATAACAGAACAGGTTATAGTATCCTGTACAGCTGTGCAAGCCAAGCATACAGTAAGCAAATCTATAGAAGAACTTTTTACTTCTTTAAATTCTATTTTATCATCTTATATCAAGGAAGAACTACAAGACTCATCATACAATACACTATATGATCCAGACTTATGCTATAACTTGTGATTTGCAGGGTTGAACCTACCTCTACTTTCATATCCTTAAACACTTAGCTCTTTTTTAAAACATATTCATTATTACAATTATACACAATTAAACAATTTCAATTACACATTTACAATATTAATCAAAATTGATTATAATAAATGCTACATACATTTATCACACAAATCTCAACCTTCATTTGAATATTTTTTCTCATGACTATTAGGCTATATTTATTATCTATCTATACACATTTCTTCTAAATTTTTTCTAACAAATAACAACATACCAAATACAAATTTAATTATAAAGAAAAATGACATAAACTACTTTTATTTTCAACTAGTAGAAGCTATTTTAGAAAGTCATAATAAAACTGACATAGCTAAACAATACTATGACAATATCCAACTTAATACTTGCTACAACAAATTTCTATTCTACAACTATCTACTACTCTTTCTCATTCACAAACTATTATTTCTTTCTTACAACATATCTATAGCTTTGGCTATTCATCTGATAATATTTGTGGCTATACATTAACAATCTCTATTAAAAATGATTATAGTGAAGCTTATATTTATCTTCTATTAGAAGTTAAACCATTATCTAATCACTTTATCCTACCAATTCAAGCTATTTGGCATTATCTAAATATTTAGCTAAAATCAAATACATTAATACCAGTCTTCTCTATATCAGCACCTTTAGCTCCTATTCTAGCAATTTAACACAACTCAGAAATCCTAATATCTCATCTTTAAATCTCACAATCTGCACCTACAATGTCCAAAGATATAATGAAAATCTCAAACAGCAAGTCTGAAAGGATTACTGTATCACTCATTCTTTAAACATTATTAGTATCACAGAAACTAAAATAGCAGAAGATAATGCTATTACCAAATTTTATAACTTAAAACACTACTCCTACTACTGGTCATATACTAATAGTTCCAAAGCAGGAACTGCACTCATAATTTACAAACACCTCACACCTTATATACACAATATTTTTACTCTTTTTGACTATGCTATAGCTATAGACCTTTTCTTTAAACATGATCACAAATTTCAAATTATCTCTATATATCTATCATGTGAAAACTTATAATTAAAACTTCAAATTCAAAATACCATTATTCAATGGATCCAAGAAGCTATTAATTAAAACATTCTATCTATAATACTAGATGACTTTAATGTACTACCTAACAACTCTATCTCTTCATCTATTAAATACAAACTATTGCAATTTCTACAATATAATAATATTTATGATCTGGCAGATTATACAAACACCACCTCTTATATCTAGCATAGCAGTAGACACCACAGTACTATTGACTATATTTGGGCCTACTTTCCTTTACTTAAATATCTTAATTTTTTTTACTTGGACGATGCAGAAAACTGTACCCAAAGTGATCACAAAATTCTTATATCCTCTTGAACATTCCCTTATATTTTTACAGACAAAAACAGACATTTAACTAGAACCAAATGCAAAACTTTTAACTACAAAGTAATGAATAAAGAGCAATGAGAAACCTTTGTCAACCAAGTTTCTCTTAACATTACTACTAACAAAACATCTCTTTCTACTCAAACCTTTGAATCTCTCGAAACTACTTGGCATAAAATCCAAACTAGTATTATTAATGCTGCTACTAAATGCATTCCTAACAAAAAAACAACAATTCACAACTTTCAACACTCATTTTCAGCTAAAACTATCTTATTTCATCTAAATCTTAAAAAACTTAACAACATTATTAGACAAGTTTAAGCCTCTTTAACTAACTCATTACCAATATATATACATCTCAATCCTACTATATACTATCTTAACTCAACACATCACCTTAATATATCTTCTATACCTAACTCTTATAAGCTTATACCAAGCTGGATTACTATTACTAATACTGAATGTCAAGCTCTTTATCATGCCTTAAAAATAGAAAACATTAAACAAATCTGAGAAGAAATAAATCAGCATATCAATTTTAGATGTTTCAAACTTCAAACTAATCTCAAACTTATGATCAACAGCATACTTAATCATTATAAAAATCCAGTAAAATAGACCTGTGGGTCGATAGCGAAGTGGTTACACTCCCAGGTTGCCAATTGCAAGGTTGCCAGTTTAAGTTCAATAGGGGATAAAAAGTAAGTTAGGACCATGATTGTTAATTAAACACAGCTAACTGCGAACTATGAAAATAGGAAGATCTTCAGTACCCAGATCCTTAAATAGTGATGAACCTGATGTAAGAAGGCTGTGATAATTAGAGGGCTGAAGATAATAATAAAACAAAGAAATCTCCGATTAGGAATAATCCCGGTGAAATTCTGGTGTAATAGTAACACAGAAATTAGTATATAGATAGTACTATAAATGTACACAAATAATGTAAAATGTAGATGGGGTCCTGATAGAAGGTCTCATAAATTTGAAATAAGAACTAATAAAACAGCCACTAGCTGCGGCCCACTAGTGACTATGCAGTAGGAAATTCAAAAAAAAAAAAAAATCAGTAAAATTTAACAATATAAAAACATCAAATCATATTATCACAAAACCCAACTAATTAAAGAACATATTCAACATCATTTTGAAAACTGGACTGTCTACAGATCTATTAATGATCATGAATTCAATATCAACTGGTTAGTGGAATATAAACCAAAAGCTACTACTAGTTCAAACTATTATAATTCAGTCTTGGCTAAATTTTTACTTAATAAAATTACTAGAACTCTTAACTAACTTCCCAATAACAAGGCATGTGAACCATTTGGAATTAGCTATGAAATGCTTAAACAGGCTGGTCTCACTTTTCTTAAAGCAATAGTTGCCCTTTATAATCAATACATTCAAACTTCTTATATACCTAAGCAATGAAAAGAAGACTGCACCTTTCTAATATCTAAAAAACCTATTTTCAATAGAAATCTCTCTAATACAAGACCTATCAGCCTTGTTGAACATATAAAGAAACTATACACAAAATTTTTTACTAACTATCTTAATCTAATATTTATACAACATTCTATTCTATCTCCTTACAACTATATTGCTTTACCTAGCAACAACATATCTATTCCTATATATATACTTAACAATATTATTGAAAATGCTAGTTGCAACAATAAACAATTATAGCTTCTGTCTTAAAACATGAGCTAAGCATATGATTTTGTCAATTTAGAACTTTTTACAAAGTTTCTTAAATGGATATCAATGCCTCAAACCTTCATTAATATACCCACCAACCTTTTTACTGATCGCCAAAACTAGATTATATCTAATCTTGGTCTTACCAACTTTATTTAGTTAAAAATAGTATAGATCAAGGAGAAACTATAACTCCATTATTTTGAAGAATCTATTATAATTCTCTAATTCATAAAATTGCTTCACAATTTTTAGGCTACTCTTTATCTGCATTTTGAAAAACCAACTTATACTTATCTCAAACCCAAACTTTAAAAACATCTGTATCAGTTTTAGCTTATATAGATGACACTATCTGGATTACAAAGTCTAAAGAGAAGCTTAATCTAATAACTAAAACTGCTACATCCTTCTATTAAATGACCAATATCCAAATTAATCTGACAAATTCTATTCTAGCCACAAACTCCTCTACCACTTCTATGTAGTTTTCTGAATCTTTAATTTATTCTATTTCTAAAAACTAACCTTTTAAGTTTTTCAGATGTTGGTTTATACTTAATAACAAACAATTCCAAGTTATCAAACTAATAAAAAAAAAGGCTTATAATCTTATTAATATCACCAGCGCAAAGAAAATTACTGATAAACAAATTGTTTACATTATTAATGCAGTAATTATTCCAATTTTGAAATATCAACTACATAACATTATTCTTTCTCACATTACATATAACCAAATCTTATCTAAATACCTTACTGTAGCAAAATACAAGTCTTATCTTTCCAGATCTATACCAAATAGCACAATGCTTAACCTATATTTATATAATATTTATAATATATAGGAGATTTAACTTTAGCATCACATCTCTAACTATCTTCAATGAATCAATAACCCTGATCTTTTTGGCATTACAACTTGAATTAGACTTCAACAACTACAAAATAACTTAAGATTTTCTATTAATATTTTACATCATTCTAAACCAATTATTAATGGTCCTAACAGACACTCATTAAACTTTAAAATTATTTAACTTTTTACCCATTTTGGCTTAGTAATCTTAGCCAACTCTAATATTATATGACTTCATACAATTAGTAATGGAGGCCAGTCACTAGAATCAATCTTATCTCAGCATTCTAAATACCCAATTTTTAAAAAACAACTTAGACAATCTAATATTATGTATCTTGAACAACTCTGCATAGCTGATAATAGTATCTTATTAGATTGGAAACATCTTTCACTTAGACTTTTATTCTTGCCTAAGAGAAGAAAACCTCTTTGGTTTTCTTACTTAAAAGACACAATTTTAGCACACTCTTATTACTGAAATATACTACCACACTACCAATCATCTGGTTATAATTCTTATGCTTATTATACCATTAATACATCTAAAAAACTTACAAAATTTAAACTTTGGTCACTTTCATATCACAATGAAAAAATTATTATTGGAAAAATACAAAAATAGTTTCTCTCATCTAACCATTACTCTATTACTTACTGGACTTCTAATATAGATTTAAATTACTTAAAATTCTATCTTTTACCCTCTGCTAAATACAAATAATGTACAGTATGCTATTTTAATTCTCACAGAATTAACCAAACTTGTACTGTTGAAGTTTCTGCAATTATTTTAACACAATTTTTTGGCAGAACTAATTCCAAACACCAACTCAACCTTAATGCAAATTACTTAGACCTTATCTGCTCTATAGCTGTCAAGCATCTAATCTGTATTTCTCCTCTATCTATAATTCCTATTTCTAATTTAATCACTTCTGAAATTTTTATTCCAAATGAAACTACCAACAAACTTATATCTATCTCTTAATATAACTACTTTTATTAACAACTATCCTTTTATACTAATGGCTCAGTAATCGACATTGGTACTAAACAATGCACAATAGGTATTGGTTGGATCCAAGTTGATAACAATAATCAAACTATTAACTCCTTTTTAGCTAAAATACAATTCTGGCTCTTATAATATAAAGTTGAGCTTTTTTCAATTATTACTGCAAACTTAACAGCTTCATGCAATTCTGTAGTTAATATTTTTACTGATTTTTAATCAGTAATTTTCAAATTTAACAACCTTCAACTTTACTCAAATCATCTTAATAAACTATTCAAATTTAGGTCATGTCCTATTTGGCACACTCTTTCTAATATTATTAAATCACACAAATTACAAATTATTCTTTACAAAATGCAAGCCTATTTAGATAATAATTTTAATGAGCAAGCAGACTCTCTTGCCAAACAACATCTATTATCACTACTTCTTTCATTTAATTACAAAAACCTTTATAATCCTTATCATATTCTTCAATGAGAGCAACATTATATAGAACTTCTTACAAAATATTTTATTAAGCAAATATGCAAAGCCTACATATTAGCTATATGGGCATTTCAAAAACATAATAGTGAGTGGTCATACTTCAATTAGGATATTGACTGAAGATCCACTTGGCTCTATTTTAATTATAATCAAAAACCCTTATACAATATTACTAATTTTAGACTTACCAACTAAAATTCTTTAAAATTAAAACCTTTCTTAATGAGTTACCAATATACCAACTATTTTATACTATTTATCTAAACCAATATCTAGATACTAATTGCTTCTACTATAATCTAGCTAACTCTTACTCTTACTGATGTATTTGCACTAATACACTTTTGCTTAACCAAATTATTCAAACATCTACCAATTAAATTATCTTT
>CAJVQA010010712.1:0-11210 GCA_910591915.1 Cetraspora pellucida | reverse complement strand
TTTTTTTTTACTTTATTATGGTTGGTTTTCGTTCTTTTAAAAAGTACTCTAAACTGTATAAATAATGTAAAATTAAACCGAATTTATTGGCCAATCAGACGAACTTCTGTCTATGAATCACGAACTCACTCGATATGCAACCCTGATTAGTCCGAACAAAACAAAGCGAAACGCAAAGACAAAAGCACGAAAAATATAAAAAACGGCCTGTTAACTGGTCTTCATGTCGATCCCTTTTTTGGGGGATGGCTAAAGTCGTGTCCGGTTAGGAGTTACTTTTTTGATACATTTAAGGTTAGTGGTTTATAAAAATATCAAGAATACGATTTATACAATATGTAATTGGACACGGCTTTATTATGGCACAGATCCCAGATCCAAAAATCAGATTCCAAGAAACAGGTGTAACGTAACACGATCAGGAAATTTCAAACCAAATGTTCGTTTTGTTAAAAATCACTTATTTCTCAAAAATCTGGATAAAAAACAAACTTCATTACATTAGCAAAAAGTTTTTCTTGAGCAATTTTACTATAAAACCAGTTAACCTTTAACTTATTTCAAATGCCAACTTTAACATTAATGAACTTTATAAAATTTTGCAATAACACAATTAATGATAAAATTGGCACAGATCCCTTTTTCAAGAGGTGCTTAAGGGAGAATGAACATAGATCATTTTTTATATGATTTACATAGTACAAAAAAAATTGCATGTAGAACAAAAATTCAGTTCTAATTAAATTTTTTTAAAATTATAACTAATTTTTACTAAAATTTTGTATTTATAACTATGAAGTTTTGATCTTTGTATTTTTTAAAAAAAATTCATTTTCATATATTGATAAAAAATCTTAAATAGATTCAAATTTTCTTAGATTATACAAAAATTACTAATTTTAATTAGTTAGATCTATGATGTTTATAATTCTGATTACTTGATCATATGATTTATATGATTACAATGTAATTACTATTAGAAATGATCTATGTTATCCTATTTTAAAGCTAAATACATTATGAAATTATTATTAACATCAATTTAAAATTATATTTGATCATATATAGACTAAAAATAAAAAAATATTATATATAAAATTGGGTTTTTTCCAAATAGGTGTATTCATGGGATCTACTTCCATTCAGTAGAGTTTGCATCAAGGGTAAAGTAGCCTTAAGGTCTGTTATTAAAAAATTAAGTTGGTACTACAGAAAAAACATTGAAAATTGGAGACTTTAAATAGAGAACTCACAAATGGATTTCAGGTATAGCAATTAGTAGGTAACCTGTAGGCGGAACCTTTAAATAGACAATGACTAAAGTTATACAAGTGATTAATTGTAGCCTCATTGATATGCAAAATGTAATACCCCTCTACAATATTTGTAGGTTGTAAGTCTTAATAAAAGATCATGAGCCATAGATGTCACTCTTTAAACCTGAAAAAAAATAAAATAAAATTGGGTTTTTTAACATTTTTATTTAATATATTAAGATAGATTTGGATATTTTTTTTCTTATATTTCTAATTTTTATTTTTTTTACTTCATCAGACTAATTTGTATAACTAAAAATTAACAATTTTAATTAATTACAAAAATTAAAACATTTTATATTATATTGACTTTAAGTAATTTTTCAAACAAATGTTTTTTTAAATTTTAAACAATATCAAAACTGGTTTATAAACTTATTTTTAATTTTTTTTTGGTTTAAGATAAGGTCTTGCTTATATTTTTATTAATAATTTAAAATAGTTATATTTATATATGTTATAACTAAGGCCAACACTTGCAGTTAGAGTTAACTATTAAACTACTAACTATATAGTTATTACTATTTGTATAAAACAAATAAATTAAAAATGACATATAAGAATAAAAGCTTAAATTAGTTTATCTGTAATCTAAACCTACTAAAGTGATCAAAGCTTACTTAGATTTGAATATTTAGTATATAATTTAATGATATACTATATTTAATCTATAAAATAGACCAAATGTTAATTTTGTAAATTGTTTTGCTAATAGAAGAGCATGTGTTTAAATAAGAATATGATTGATCAAAAAATTTGCAAAAACATACCTAAGTTTAATCTCTTTGAGAGCATTTGTGTTTTGTAATTAATTAACTAGTTGAAATTAAGATCTATTTTATTGTTTTTTTTCAGTTAAAAAAATGAATGCAATATGTTTTTTATAGTTGTTTATATAATTGCTAATTAATATTAAGAAAAATATTAATAATAATTCAGAAAGCAGATTTGTATAAAATATTAGTTTTGAATTATTAATATAAAGAACTTTGGAATAAATCTTTTAAGAATAAGGTTAGGATGAAATGTGTTAGATAATATGTATAGAGAATTAAGAACTGTGTAATAAAAAATTTTGTTAATTAGATTATGTTTTTAATAAGTATAAAGATTAGATAAGAAATTAAAAGTGATTTGAGTAGTAAAGGTTTGGATAATTTTGTTAAGTAAAGATGGATTAGTACAAGAATACTAATAGAAAAAAAATTAGTTAAATTATAATGAAAGCAAATAGTGTTTAAATATTGATTTGGATAAATAGTATAATATAATAAATATGTTTTTTTTTTAGTATTAAGATGAGGTTTTGTCTTTATTATTATTAATAATTTGTTATGGGCAATTACATGAGTTGACACAGGCCAGAGACAATTTACAAATTTTTTACAAGAATGAGACTCAGACTATAAATAAAATTATTATCTAATTTATCTAATTTATCTGCAATCTAAACCTACTAGAGTGATTAAAACTCATCTAGATTTGATAATGTAAAATATGATTAGTTAGAGTACTGTAGTTTATCTATTTGAATATCCATTTAGTTAGTTTTTTATTAGTTTTTCCTTGTAGTGAGCAAGTATAAGAATTGTAAAAGACTCCTGCAGCATTTAAAATTGGCATGCATAAGATGCACATATGCATGAATTTTTTGGATTTTTTTGGATTTTATTAAAAATTTATTAAGTATGTATGTAAAATTTTTAAAAAAAGATGCACAAAATGCATTTGTGCATGTAAATTTTTTTTTGAATTTTAAACACTGGTCTTCTGTATGTTGTTGGTTAGGAAGACCACAAGTGCAACTATAAGTATATACTATTTTGGCTTGTGTTAAAAATCCAAGTGTATTTGTATAGTTCATAGATTATGAGATAGTTGGTTAGGGATGTTGTTTTGTTGCTTTTATTTAGATAGTTTGATACAGTAAAGTTTTCAAATTTGGTTGTAAATATTTTTAATAATTGGATTAGAAATTTTATTGTAGTGTTAGTTGCTAGCTGATTGCTAATTGTGAATTCTCATATAGTATTAATTAGTAAGAATAGAACAAAGTCTTGTATTGTTGTGTATATATTTGTGGGATTTCTAATAAAATTGTTTGGAAAAAGACATGAATGATTGGTAAGTTTATTGTGTAGTTCTTGTAGTTGTATAGTTGTTATATCTAATTGTGAATAATTAAAGAATTGTTGTATCATATTGATAATAGTAGAGTTAAGTGTAAGTAAGTTTGGTCAAGTTAGCCAATGCAGCTGACTGTTGTATGTGTTGCATAAAATGCAATTGAGATTAGGGTATATTGTTGGATAAAGAGAATGTAAGTGAGATAATGTAGGTAGTATTTCTAGCATCAGCTTGATTTTAAATATTTTTTCTTAGCATAAAGTAAAACTAGTATAAGATATAGATCTTTTGTGATTGTTATTAAGAAAAAGCCAGGTAGCATTCCAGTTGATTTGCAAGGATAGAGAAAGGATGTTTTCCATCTGATGTTAAGAGGACCACATTGCTATGTTGTAGGCATTACTAATGTTTTTAATAGTTTTACATGTAGGTTGCTCTATAACATATTTGTTATAATAGAGGTAATATGATGGATTATATATATTGGTATGAATAAAACTAAGTGTATGTAGTTGGTTTTGGTTTTTAGTTAGTTTGTTGGCTATGTCATTTAGTGTATTACTATTATGTGCAGTTACTTTTTGAAAATTAATTTGAATTTAATATGCAGTAATAAAGTTTAGAAGTATGTGCCATATTGGTCAATAGTTATAAGAGTATATTTTGTTAGATGTAGATGATGACTGTATGAGTTTATTGTATTTGAAAATTATTAATTGTGAGTTAGTATAAATAGTAATAGTTTTCTGTTTTGGACATGTCTAATAGCAGAAAGGATCACTATAAGTTCTGCTTTGTATGATGAGAGTCGGAGTTTAATTTCTGCTAAATATTAATATAATATATTCTTATCTTGAATTTGAATCCAACTAATATCCATTTTGCATCTGTTATTGGTAATATTGCTTACACAATCATCAGTATAAAATGTAAACTGTGAATAGTATAAGTTGTTTTGTGCAATTTGTTGAAGAATTTGTATAGCTTGATTTTGTGCAAAGATGTCAGGTATAGAATTATTGTATATAATGATATTAGGTTGTAGAGGTATTGTAGTAGGGTTTTGTAGTGCAATAGAATATAATAAATCAAGTAAATTTGCATAAAGATTAAGTGTAATAGAAGAATTGAAGGTAACTTTTCTGCCTAGAAATTTAGTTATAAAGTTCATAGAAATATTAAATATGCATTTGTTTTGTATATGATTAAAATTGAGATAGCATCTTATACATTGTTTGCAGATATAGTTAACTGAAGAATATAGGTGAGTATGTGAGGTATCAAAATCAATTGCTGATGTGTTATAGAAATTGTATCTTCTGTTTGGTTGTATTTTTTTGCTTTGCCTATAGTAATATTGTTATGTTTATGATCATAAGCAATTATCCAAAGTTTAGATATATTTTTATAGTGTTCAGTAGTAAATGAAATAGAGTTAGTATGAGATAGTTGTAGTTGGGAACTGATTAATCTAAATTGATAATTAGCAATAATTGTGTTTTCTAAAATGATAAACCATAATAGCTTGCAACCTTTAGATATATATTAGACTCTTAAAGATATGTGTTTTCTAAAATGATAAACCATAATAGCTTGCAACCTTTAGATATATATTAGACTCTTAAAGATATATGTTTCAAGTTAAGTAATACAGAGTTATTATATGATGTTAGTTGTTCAAGGTATATTATCCTTTAGTATGTAGTAGTTTTTTGAATTGTATATAAAGTTTATGAGTAGTAGGAAATTGTTCAATTGGTGTATATGGGTTTTGAATTATATAGAGTCTAGAGATATTAAAGTTAACTAGAAAAGTTAGCTGAAATTTATTAAGCAGTTGTATTATTTTATAAGTAGTTATATTTTTGTTAAGTTTATCTATATATAGTGAGGATATTGTAAGAAGTTAGTTGTTGACCATAAATTGTTTTGCAGTAGTTGGAGTCAAATATGAGTACTAATGTCTATTAAACTTAAGTCATTAATATGAAGTTGAAATTTTGATATATGATGTTGTACTTGTATATCTCATATATTTTTAATACCATATATATTATAATTAAGTAATGTACTATTTGGTGTAAATATTGAGAGTTTGGCTTTGTGTTTTGCTATGATAAGGTATTGTGATGTAATTTGGTTGCATATTGTATATAATAGTACTATGTTGTGTATACAGTACTCTAAAATTAAAATAATTACAGTATTGATAATATAGGCAGCTTGTTTGTCTGTAATATTTTTAGTTTTAAGTATATTGTTAAGTCTAAATGTTTTTTATTATATTAGTTTAGTTTGTGTTGCATATTGTAGAGCAGCTGTAAATTAGCAATCTAGGAAATTAAAGGAAGCATTGTTTGGTTGTGCTTGAATTGATTAATTCAATGAAATTGATATATATAGTAGATTTGGTATTTAAGATTAAAAAGGATTTATGTAGATTAATTTTTATATAAGCCATTGTATAGAAGGATACAGCTGTTTGAACAATTGCTTGAAATTGTTTTATTGAGTTTGTAAGCCACAGTGCATCATCCATATATGCCAATACAAATGTAGAGCTAGTAGCAGATTAATATCTACTATGACTGATTTGAGTAAGCTATTTGGTTGTAGTAGTATAGTCAGTCTATATATTATGTATATAGCTTATTAAGAGATTATAGTAGATTCATCAAAGAAGAGGAGTTATGATTTCACTTTTGTCTATACTATCTTGTGCCTCATATGAGGGTGTAAGTTCAAAATTAGTAATAATTTAGTTAGATCAATTATATAGGAGATTAGTAAGTACATTAACTAATTGGTAAGGCATGTTAAGTCTTTCAAAAGCTTTAGTTAACAGGTTTATGTTAACAGAATCATAAGCTTTACTTATATTCTGAGATAAAATCCAAATATGTTTTTTAGTACATTTGGCATCTTCAAGAAAGTTATTGAGTATGTAAATTGGGTTGTTAGTTGAATTGCCAGGAAGTGTGACATAGTTATGTGAGTTAAGAATTTAATGTTTTGTTAGAACATGTGATACTCTGTTAGTAAGGATTTTAGTATATGGTTTTTTAGTATGTTCAATTAAACTAATAGGTTGTATATTGTTGAGATTTTTATCAAACTCTGGTTTTTTTGAAATAGGATATATTCTGCTATATTTTCTTTGTTTTGGAATATTTTGTATAATTAAATATCTGTTAAAAAATGCTGTAAGTGCTGACAGCATATTGGAACCTAAATGTTTAATTATTTTATAACTGATTCCTGTTGAGCAGTAGGCCTTGTTATTGGGTAGTTGTTGTATGGTGCTCATGATTTCTTAAAATATAAGAGTGTATCATTTTCTGTTAATATTGTGATTAGGTTGGTAGATATCTTTCTAATTATTATTAAAAATGTTTTCATCAAGTAGATGATGGGCTGTCTATTTATTATAATGATTGCTAACATGTTGTTTAATTTCTGTAGCATTAGTAATTAAGCTATCATTAACTTTGATATTTTGAAGATGTACTGTGTCAGTATGTTAGTTTAATATGCTATTAATCATTTTAGTTAATTGGGTAATTAGATGCTTGCATCATTTGTTAGTAGCTAGATTAATATGGTTTCCTAGATGCTTAGCATTCTTTAAGTTTCTAGCATTGTAAAGTGTTTTCCAAAAAGTTTTTATATATTGTATCTATGTGGTTAAGTTGGATTGGTAGTTAGAAGGAGGTTTAATAGAAAACATATAAGTGTTGTTGATGTAGTTAATTAAGTTGTAAATGTTAGTAGATAATGGTATTTGGTAAGAAAAATATTTTTTAATGTGATGTATTATATGACCTATAGTTTTAAGATCATGGTGTAGTTGGGTTGCTTTTGGTATAAATGTATAATAAAAATTTCTAACAGTGTATTTTTTGTTAAGAATGTGTTGAAATGCAGTATTAATAATACTGATGTATATTTTGTGCATGTTTTTTTTAAGCTTTCTGCTGTATTTGCTACAATTGAAATCTGGTGTTATATTATATTAGAATTTATTTGATCTGTGAAATTGTTTCAATCTTCTTTGAACATAACTTTATAATTAAATATATATCATTTGCTTTTGCTTTTATGTCTGATCTTGGTTATAGCAAATAAGAATGTCCATGTTAATATTAAGATTTGATGGTCACTGTTAGTAGAAGATGATAAATTGTCAAGTTTGAATTCTTGTAAATAAGATATAAAAGAGTTATAGGCCTATATATAGTCAATTCTAGTCTGGTATCATGAACTGTGCTATGTATTTTGTAGATTATTGGTAAATCTGCTAGGTCAAACATGTTGATACTATGTAGATAGTTAAGTAATTGGAATTTAGTTGTTGATGTTGTAATGGTATTGTGATCTGCATTAAAGTCTCTAAGTATAATAAGATATAGATTTGAAGATATTGCTTGTTGTATCTATGTAGTAACTGTTTTTGTATAAGTTTGCACTTGCTAGTGTCAGTTAATGAGAGATATACTAAAATAATTCTAAATTTATAGTTATTTTTAAAGAAAAGATCTATAGTGATAGCATTATCAAATTGTGTAAATATGTTATATATATAGAGTTTGATATTATTTTTAATCATTATATATGTTTTTTCTTTGAATTCTGTAGAGTTGAACCAAAAGTATGAGTATTGAGATATGATTCAAAATTTGGTTTTTATGCTTTTAGTGATTTTTGTTTTAGTAAGACTAATTATATATAAATTATAAGTTAGACAGTAATTTTCCTATAATAGTCTTTTTTCTTATATATTATATCTCTGCACATTATGTGTTAAGATGTTAAGTTAAAGTAAATCATCATTAGAGAAGAAGTTAGAAGCAGCTTCAACATTGGAGGTTAGGTGTATAGAGTAAGAAGAAAGTAATAAGTTATCTAGAGATGCTAGTATAGTAAAGACTGATACTAATGTCTTGGACTTTAGTTGAATGTTTGGTAATGCCAGATAGCTTAAACTGATAGAATAAAGTAATTAGATAAAGGTTTAGGTTCAAATGGAAGATAGACATGATCTTTACTATAGTTATTTTTAATAGAGATAGTTAATATGTAGCCATATAGGTTATCAGATAAATAGCCAAAGCTGTGAATGTATTGTAAGAAAGTATTAATAGTTTAAAGATGAGAAAATAGTAATATATAGTTGTAAAATAGGAATTTGTTGTAGCAGGTATTAAATTGGATGTTGTCATAGTATTCTTTAGCTATAGTGGTTTTATTATAGGCTTTAAAGATAGTTCCTACTAATTGAGAATAGGTGTTGACAAGTTCATTATTCTTTATAATTAAATTAGTATTAAATGTATTATTGTTTATTAGAGAGAATTTAGAAGAAATAGATATAAATAGATAGTAGGTATAACCTGATAGTTGTAGGAAGAAATAATCAGATAAGGGTTGAAACACATATAATAGATGTATATAACATTCATTGTAGTCAAGTTTGATTGCTAATTTGAGTGCATAGTTGAAATTATTGTATTGTGTAAAGTTGTATTGATGGATGTGTTTTAAGAATGAGTTGAGTGTTTGTGAATGTAGAAGTAGAAGTAGCTTTAGACATGTTAACCATTGGTTATAGCAAGAATCTGAATTATATAATGTCTTGTAAATTGGTTCTTGCAAAGCTTTTTTAATGTAGGATAATGAAATAGGTTGCAAGGAAGTAAAAAATTCTTCTGTAGTTTCACTTACTGTATGCTTGGCTCTCACAGCTGCGAAGAATACTATAGTCTGCTCTGTACATTAAGTTTGGCTATTATTAACTTGGTTCTCTGTGTAAATGGACTTAACCACCTGTCTATCTACATTATTCTCTTCTGAAAATAGCTCATGTTTAATAAAGAACATTATAATTCCAGAAGTGGTGGCTGCTTTTATAGGTACTACAGAAGATTTTATTGAAAAGGAGCCTCTTTTTTATTTTTTAAGAAAAGTGACTTCTCAATTGCAAGAGGTATTTTGAATTTAATATCGAATTTGTTATGTAAGATTGTTTTTGCTTCTGATAAGGCTTTTTCTTTATAGAATTTGGTTATTTTAGAGTAATTTGAAGAATTGCCTTATATGCAATCAAAGTATGTAATAACTCAAGCTAGAAAGTCAGTATTAATAAGTTTTGCTATAAGAAACTTAATGGCTTGTTGTTTATCCATTTTATCAATATTGTGGTTTTGAGCAGCAGTATTATGATATATAGATAGGTATTGATAAAAATAAAAGTCTCATTATTTTGGATTAGTTTTAACAGCATTAGAGAAGCAAGTGTATTCCTCTGTCTTTGTTGCTAGTTCTTAAAAGTTAGTGTAGGAATTGGTTTTGTAAATGTAGCTTCATATTGGTCTTTAATATAAAATATAGATGCATTAAGGAAAGGTTCATTTCATATTTCACTATCTTCTTTTAAATAGGTTTTGTAGAATGTTTCGAATATATCTTTAATGAGTATAAATAAGTTATATATAGGTTGTGATTTAAAGATTGTTTTTGAATTAGTATTATTTTCTTTTGTTTTTTCTTTTGTATTTGTTGGTTCAAGATAGGAATATTTAATATCTGTATATTGAGTATATGGTAATTGGCATGTTTAAAGGTTTCATGATGTCATTCTTGTAGGTTGGTTGGTTTTATAAATTCAATGTTAGTAGAAAGAAGGTTTTTCAAATGTAAGATAAAATATTGTTTGTATTCATATTTAAGATAGTTAGATACTTTGGTTTTGTTGATAATATTGGAAAATTGTCAACTATATAGTAGAAAGGCTTTTTCAAACTATTTATTAAAATTACTATGTGCATTTTGGAGTGATTGTATATTATATTTGTCAAGACAAATAGATTTTGGAAAGTTGAAATTCAGTTTGATGTTAAATTAGTTATCCATTTTAATAGAAAGGTATTGTTGTTCTTTATCAAAGTTAGTAATCTTAGATGTTATTTTAAACCTTTTAGATCTAAGTTTGATATCTTCAGCAAATTTTGTATAGTTGATTGCTTGGTAATTATTAGAAAGGTATGGATGTAGGCAAGCAAGATTGAGACAGAATTGTAATTGGTTTTCAGTTTTAATTAGTGAAATTGTAGCAGCAGAAGCAAATATTTTAGGATAGTTGAGTTTAGTAAAAAAGACTGTTGTGAATATATGTATAAGTTTTTTAAGAATTTCTTCTAAAATATTAAAAGGGATTGTTATAGCTTTATCTGTTTCAGAATTGTGTTTTTGAATTAGATCAATGAGGAATTTTGGTCTAGTACTAGCCATTTGTCTAATCAACAAATATAAACTAGCTTTAAGTGCATACTTAGTTTCTGTAACTTCTTTAAGGACTTTACCCAAATAGAAATTATATAAATGTTCTTTAAAAAAATTAAAGAGTTAACATGATATCTCTGTTTCTAATTTAGTATAATTTGCATTTTATCAGTAACTGGAAAGTTTGCTAACTAGTTAAATAATAGATTGAGTTTAGGTCTTGCTACTTAACTGTAGGATTGTTTATTTAGTTTTTAGTATTGTTGTTGTTATTCATTATTAATTGTTTTACCAGTAGTTGAAGTGAGAGGTATAAGTTTAGAAGTAAGAAGATTCTTAATAATAGGTTTTTTTAATATAGGTTTTGTTTTTTGTGTTGTTTTTATTGTTTTTTTTAAAAAAAAATATTAATAGTAAGGCCATGCCTTTAACTTTATTGAAATTCAATTAAAGTTTTTACAAAGAAAAGCTTGCTTTTAAATTATATAT
>CAJVQA010010711.1:0-11211 GCA_910591915.1 Cetraspora pellucida | reverse complement strand
GATTTATAGTGCTACGTATTTCTATGAAAATTTTGACACTGTATTGCATTTTTGCATATTGAACATAGGTGGCGCCACCACATGATCCGTGTTTTTGAAGGCCACTCTGGTAGAGTTCTATATAGCATGATCTAATATTAGCTTGCACCGTATATAACAATACAATCTGGTTATCGTTATTAGCCAGGACAGCTTTTCCCGAAGTTCGGGTTATCGTTATATATGCATCACCGCAGCATCAGCAATAGCACTCAGTATAGGTTTTGGCAAAGACTTATATCATGTAGCCCAAGCTTTGGGTGACGCCCTAGCTAAATTCGTTATTAGATAATCAGTAAATAATAGTTAAATTGTATGAATATAGAATTTAAAATTAACCTTAAAAATTAAAGAGAAGTGTTGTGTTATTGTCTCCAGCAGTGATATATCACTAAAAGTTTATAAAATTAACTTTAAAGAATTTAACTAACTTAAACTCCGAGATAAAATTATATATTTTAACCACTATAATTTATTATGAATTTTTATTTATTTAAGTTTTAAAATTAAAATTAAAATTAGAATTAATATTAAAATAGGATTAGGGGGTTAGAGTTAAGGCTAGAAGAAGGTTTTTTTTATAGTGCTAAACATTTTTACTTAGTGCATCAAACATAGCCGTTTTTGAGTTACAATAAGGTGGTTATGTTAATCAGGAGGGCAAATTAGCAACACTCTATCAAAGAATAGTTTTAATTCTAGTGTTAACTGAAACCTTTATAAACGATTTATTGTTTTGCTATTTGAATACCGATACCAAATCAAAGAGATTTACTGACTAATATGTTTATGATACTGTAAATACATATCAATTAACAATGAGTAATAAGAAATACAATGAAATGTTACATTGATATTAAATTTCACTTAATAGAAATATTAAAATTTAAAGTCAAATATAAACCCCAGTCCTATTGTAAATCACCCAATTGTGAAAGAAAAAAAGTAATCTGTTACACTTTTATGCCTAATATATATATATATATATATTGAATATAATTAATATAATTCAATATTAAAATAAATTTAAATTTTAAACATAATACATATGCTGTACTTACAGTTTTCAAACAACAACTTTAATCAAATTTGTTTAATTCTGTTAGTTCTTTGATGAACCATTTTTCATTCTGTCCTATATATTCATCTACTAACAAACTAATTTCGTCTTGCATTAATTGATTTCGTACCTCCATTAATAACTGGCCTAGTCTATTAAGGCCCTTTCCAAATTTACCACCATCACCCCAATATTTGTCGTTTTCGGTATGCTCAAATAATGGCGCGGTGCTAGTCGACAATAACTTGTATTTTAAAATTTCATGTTGTCGAAATTTTGCAAATAATGCTTTTCGCATAACACGTTCCTTAAAAATTCCTTTCGTGGGATCATTATATTCCCAATCACGCCGTTTATAGAAATCATTGCGGCGAGCGATAACAAACGCTTCCCTTGCATACCATGCGTTACGAATTGTTTCACGTAAAAGATTGTCATTGAATTTTTGTGCTTGAACTATATATAATTAAGATATCAATAGATAAACCCGAAAAATTTGTAAATAATAATATAAACTATTTACTTACAATAATTTTCTGTTGATGGCCAATCCAAATCATCAATTTTAACATGAACAGGGAAAAAATTTGTGAACTCATAATATGGTTCTTCTTTGTTGTAAAAATAAACGGGTTCGTTATGTGAAATTCGAATTGATTGCGCCTAAAAAAAAAACAGAAGATCAATAAAAAAAAATTTTTTATTTAACCAAAATTTTGATTATTTATTTAGAGACTTACGAAATCGTTTAATAAATGTTGCAACCAATATACATCAAAATCGGAATATCTGTAAATTACAACACTTGGATTCGATTTCTGTAAATTATTTTTTTCCCAATTTTCTCTGCCAATTCCTTTACTATGGTAAAGTAATGTATGGATGACTATAATATCTAGGACAAGTCGATCACAAACATCTCGAATTTCTTTAATAAAGTAAGAAATATAACTAATTTGATTGGAGTTAGATAATAATATGATGGTAATTTTCCATGCATTGGCCCAACAATTAATGGCACAATTTAGGACAAATTTACGTAATAATTTTATATCAGGATACTTGGGACCGGGAAACGATTTGAATATAGGATGAAAACCAAATTTATGAAATTCTTCAATGGTGTATTCAAATGTTGAATGGCTGAAAGATATGAACAGCGCGAGAGATCGAATGGATCCCGAATAAGTAAATTCTGTTTTTTTTTTTTTTTTAAACAAAGAATTATTAGTTTAGTAAGTATAAAATAATTTGCGTAATAAAATTTATTACAACATACTAATATTTTTTGGGGGAATAGAGTTATGATTATTAACACTAGGATCATTATAACTCTTTAGGAGATCAGATGGGTCTAATTGATCCCCGAAATTTTCAATTTTCTTGAGAATTTGTTTAGAACCCCTATTCGTTATTTTATTTTCTTTGCACTGTGTCGGAATTAATGGTTTTTCGTGGTAGAGGCTAATATTGATGTCACATTCATCAACTAGTGTACAGCCTTGACAGTCGTAAGGATTGTTCTGAATTGAGGTATCCGATCCTTTGGTAACAAATTCATAAATCCGATGAAAATGTTTTACTATAAATGAGAATGGTTTTGTAAATTTAATAAAAGGATTGAAAGAATCACCAAGGTATAAAGGTTTTTGGCCTAGTGAATGCATTATCATATTTTCTTCAATTTGCTTCTCGAAAAACTCATCTTGGGAAGGCCGTGTAGTTGGTGTATTGGTGACAACCGAAACTAATGGAACGGGTTGATTAATTGGAATCAAATTTACTTCACGCATGTTTTTTTTCAGTTTTTTTTTTTTATTATTTTTTTGATTTCGATTTTCATCGCTTTCGTCATTTGACTTTCTTTTTGCACATGTAATTTTAGTGAGTTCTATTATCGTCTCTGACGCCTCGCTTTGTTGGTCGTCGTCAGTATCATCGTTTGATAAAAGCTCATAAAAGTTTGGTGATTTGAACTTACTATTTTCTTTCATATAAAAAATATTTAAATGAAAAAAAATTAAGAGCTTTTAATAATGTAGAAATAGTTATATTTATGCTGGTTTTTTTTTGATCACTATCACTTTTTCTATGATAATAATGATTATATTGGAAGTATCAAATTACTGAATATGTCGTAATTGAAGAGTCATATTAAATAAAAAAAAAATAGAATTAAAAGTTCGACAGATACTTTAATATATTATACTCGTATCGTAGTTAAATTTTGAATGTCTTTTAAACATTTATGTAATCTTGAATACTTTAATAGTTTGATTAATATATTACAAAAGTTAATTTCTTTCTTATCCATCATGACTAGTTAAAACTTCATAATTAGTTAAAATTTTATATAAAAGAGTTTATTTTCTTATATTTAATAGAACAAGTTCTTTTTTGGCAGTATCTTTTAAAAAAAATGACATGTGTGTATAAAAATTGCCACAAAAAGTCCATTGACGATGATATAAGCTTATGTGAATTGCATCACAAAGCGTGGATATGTACGAATTATTTCTTTCATTATTTTTATTTAAGAGGAACATCAACGTGTTTATTTAATCGAACCGTTTTTAGCCAGGAGCATCTGTGGTGATATCAAGTTAAACAATTCGGTACTAATCGCAGTACCGAAAGACGATGCGGCATTTAAACAAATCGAAAAAAGATTTTTAGACGACTGGGTCAAAAAACACAATATCCAAGGTACATAGATCATATATCTATTCATTTATATCCATATTTCATTCTAATTTCTTGATCAATAAAATAAATAGGAGTTAGAATAGAAGAAGTATATAACATTATCTTATCCCAAGATATAGTAGAAAAATACAAAGCATACAAAAAAAAAATCAAAGAACGTGGAGATACTAATGAACGTATATTATACCATGGTACCGATCATTCTTGCGCGATCATAACGAATAGCAACACCAAAAATATGCTATGCAAAACAGATGATTGCGCAGGATGTGGGATTATCATGAATAGTTTCAATATCAACAAGGTATACGTATACGCAGTAGTAAATTTTTTTATTAATTATTTTTAAAACTTAGTCGATTTTTTGGTTTTTATATTTGGAGGTCGGAATCAACCGACGAAACCAAACCTACCAAAGGTTAGGTCAAGGTCTTTATTTTGCAACACAGTCTTCTAAAGCCCATTATTACGGTAAAGTAGGGGCAAGTAGTATTATATTTTTGTTATTATAAATTAATTTTTAATTATTGTTATGAGAATTCTATTTTTGACCCGGATTAAACATTTACTAAATACTAATTTCTGTCACTTGAACACATTTATAGTTTATCGGGTAGCTTAACCCGGGTGAAAATAGAATTTTTATGATTACTATTATTATTTTTGCCTAACGTTAGGTATTTAAATGATTAACTGACAAGATGCGATTATATAGGCAAGATCTTCGCCCATAGACCCTAATAGACAGTGCCGCATAATGTTTGTGGCCAAGGTATTTTGGATTGATTGAATGTTTTTAGGTACATTTATTATTTTCATTACTCAATCCTTGGTAATTCCATTATAAGGTTGTCCTTGGCAGGATGTGGGAACCCGATCAGGTTGATCAAAATGCACGAGGACCTCCGGACGGATATGACTCGACATGGGGTAGAGTTGGTAAGAATGACTCTATATGACTATTTTTTGCGTATGTACATATATAACGATAAGTAATGAAATTTTTAATTCATTTAGGGCATTGTCCACATGGTGGCGCTAGACTAAATTATGAAGAATTCGCTGTATATCGGTAAGGTTATGTCATATATGTGTTTATTTATTCTATAACTTTAAAGATTCACATTCATTTCGTATATTATTACGTATCAAGCCATGAGGCATGCATGCCAATAAAGTACATAGTATATTCTTATACTAGTACGACTGAGTGATAGAAGCTTTATTCATAAATATGACATGATCACCCTACTTTAATTATAACAATGCCAAGTTTTTTTTTTTTTTTAATTGAGCATAATAAACTATCTTCTGCGGTTAACACTTGCCTATCTTAACATTAACTTTAATATGGTTTTAGAATTGACTTTGTTTTGCATGCTGTCCCTATTGCTAGAGATGCGAATGACTAGCTCGAGTTAATTTTGACTAAGTCGTGTCGTTCTATATCAGAGCCGAATCGAGTCGAGCCAAAAAAATGTTGAAATGGCGCAATCAACGATCACTTCCGGCCTCTTTGACGTAGCCCGATAAATCATTTGATACACAAACTATATCAATATCAATAAATTGATATTTCCATACCCTGCTATCTCTAAACCTACCAAACCCTAATAATCTATATTTATGTTTATTAACAGGGGTGTGGAAATATCAATTTCCTAATTTTATTAACGTTAATATAATCAAGCTCCCACTCCAATTATGTTCGGGAATGATGTCATCTCGACATTTTTTTGCATATCTATCCGACTGTTACTCTAATTAAGCCAAGCCACTGCTCATAGTCAATGCGCCATTTTTCTATAATTTAACAGAATTCAATTGCGGATGTACAATAATTAATTTCATTAAATATTTTCGAAAAACAGATTCCCAGCTTTCACCTTATATTTACTTATGTATATGAATTTTGTCAAGAACAAATTGCCATCGGGGTTTCAGGTTATTGATTACCAGAATCAGTTTATGTTTTATTAGAGATTGTGCCCAGTAAATTATAAATTTGAGAAGCCCAAAATGTGGTTCCCTTGGAGACACCCATCTATAACTGCCGGGTTTAATTTATCACTCATTACTTAAAAAATCTAGTGAATAACATAAACGTACACGCACGTACTAAAGTTGCTGGTGAAACTACATAAATTATAATTATATTTTAGATCACATGCAATTTTACAGAAAATCACGTATAGATTTAAAAAAATTTGGTCGGCGAAAATTTGATCTCAGAAACTAAATGTCATTTTCAAAATTACTGCAAAATTACATAAAATTACGCAAAATTGCTGTAATTTTACATCTTTAAGAAACTAAATTAAGCTGGTGAAACTGATGACTATCTAAAATCTAATTGGTTGTTCTATAACAACCAATCAGATTTTAGACAATCACCAGTTTCACTAGCGACTCTAGTACTTTCAATTATGTGTACGTGGGTATTTTTACTGTAAAGGCCAAGTCTAAACTTAAAAGCCGGCATTTTTGGGTTCATTAACAAAGCTATCTAAATTTTATTACATTTAGAATTAACACGGTGAAAAATTTTACTTAATTCGTAAGGATCGATTTGTACACATTAGTAAAAAGCCCTGTTTAAAATATATCGTTATTTTTTTAAAATGTCAGTATGTCAGTATCTCATAAACCAGCGAGCGATCTTATTTTAATACCATTTAACTCGACTAATCGATTTCTATCATATCTACTTAGAAGAACTTGTAGTTTTTTTATTAGATAACTTTATTAATAACGATAATACGTGTTATTATATATTACTTTTTCGATTGCATAAAGAACCTTCCCTTGATGTTAATTTATACGCTATGATTATAAGTTGTATTATACTTTATTTTTGTAATATTTAAAGAAATATTTGGTTAAGACTGAAGTATACATGCATATTGAAATTTGCGTTTGTTTTATCACTTTAAAGATCATTCTCCTATCTCATTTTCTTCCACATTCCCTTTTGCTGGATCATAATCTGGATCCTTTAATTTGTTATCAGATTCTTCGCCTTCAAGTTCTTCGCTTTCCTGTCCTTTTCCCACTTCTTTTTCCCTTTCTTTGAAATCTTCCTTTGCGTCTCCTAAGATCTCTTCAATACTTGTAATTCTATATGCTATAATCAAAATTAGGTTAATAGTTGAAATTAATATTTTTTATCATGTTGCTTACCCGTTTGCTAAATTTATGAAATTTCAGATCATTAATTATCATTGTACACTATTTAAATAAGAACGCGATTGAACAGTTTTTTTTTTAATATCATTAATTCACCTTATGTGTGTGCAAATTTTCAATAACGACTCTAGGATCATCTTCGCTAGCTTTAACTCTTTTATGAGAATCGCCAACTATCTATCAAAACATATAGAAATTGACCATAAAGTTTCTGATAAAAATATATAGATTTATTATCTATAAAGTTTTATTATAAAATGACCTCTGGTTGAGTGATTATTTCTTTCACGATCCCTTCTGAAAGTTGTACACTACTACCGATAGGATGATATTTAACTTTTTGTCCAATTTTTAAATCTTCCTTTTTAATAGTTGGTTTAACTTTTTCGTTGGATTCTTGAATTGACATTTTTTTTATATATAAAAAAGATAATAATATCAGTTTGAGTGTGTGAATTGTTGAAAGCTTTTTATTTTTTTTGTTGTTATATATGGTATACTTCTAAACAGCCGCCAAATTTAATAGCCTAAACAATGCAATTATGAAATTGTTATTATTTTTGACATCATAGATTTACATTACTTTATTCTGACACATTTTGTCATATTTATTCAATGATGTTACTTCAATACCTGTTTGCAAAGTTGTATTACTTAGGGCGTTCTTTAAAATTCCGAAATTATTAGCTAACTAATGCTTAAAAAGTTTTAATTCGTCTCGTTTCTTTTATGCACGCGAGTTGTTTTTATATACAGTATAATTTGTTTTATTCAAAATTATTTAGATAATAAATTTAGGATTGGTTTAATTTTATTAAATATATAGCACTATAGATGGGTGCCTAATTTATTTTTAAACAGCTAAGTTCTTTTAGATTGTCTAAATCGTAAATAATTTAGGTTGTCTAAAATAATTCAGACTGTTTAGAGTCTAAAATATTTTAATGTTTAAAATATTTTAATATATCTAAAATATTTTCATTATTCCAAAATGTTTGAATAAAGAAAATCAATTTTAAAATTTTATAAAATTTTATAATACTGAAACCGATATCTATTAAAATCTCTGGGATTCTGCAACTTACAGTAAAGCAGAATCACATGACAGTTAACTAATCAAATTATAGAATTTTGATGATCGCTGAACGAAAAACCTGAAATACAGTCTAACCTAAAGTTAATTTAGTAAAAATATATATTATAAAACGACTTTACATATCACGTGCACCAACCATAATGTAGTATATCAACATATAAATAATTATCTGCTAGTACAACTTAGTAATAAAAATAATATCCTAATTAATTGGAAATTAGGGAAACTTCGCTTCCGCTTATTCACATACGGTCAGAGTATTATTAATTAATCCTCGTGTGATCTTGATATAATGATCGGGTGATTATAATTATAATCCTACACTATTTTTATTATAATAAAATGGTGTGAAATTATAATTATAACGCGTACTAGCGGAATGATCTGGTAAAATAATTTTTTTTTTATATGTTGCACACCGGGTGAAGGATCAGTCGTGTAATATCGACAGTTCCTCCTGTTGAAATACGTCAGTATATATATATAAACATGCATGTCTGTAAAATTATTATGTGAATGCACTTTTAATTATAATATAATATTGGCAGTCTATATATAATAATATAGCAGCCCATAGTAATATAGGCAATTTATAACAATATAAACAGCCTATAATGACATTTTAAAACGCTGTAGCTAAAATAATAATAAAAAAATTTCGACATTACGTCTGCCGTAAATCATCCATAATTTAGACACCCATGTATACCTTATGGGTATAATACCCGGTATAAGAAAAGAACAAAATTGTTGATATCTCAAAATTTTATAAAACAGATGTAAATATCTTAAGTAAAAATGCTCACTATTTAATTTTATATATAAATACATCTTTACCTACTCTAACTTACCTTAACCTAATATATAAAATTTTTTTTCTTATGCCGGGTACCATACCCTATAGGTATTTTCCAAAATAATAAATATATATATACTTTTTTAAAACTAAACTAATTAAATTAAACTAGCCAATAAATTTGGTTCCAACTAAAGTTAATACTAAATGATATTTATTAAATTCTAGTACAGTATATTCTTTACCAATATTGTATTTTAGTAAACCATTTTTATTAAAAATAGGACGATCTAATTGTAACATGCTGTTACATACCCATATGTTTGTATCCTGTTTATCTCCTCTCATTCATTAATTTATCCAATCTGTCGTAGTGCACAGATGTAAGCTTAACGTAACTCATATGTGGCATAAATGCGGCAGACAAATCAAACAGGGCATCTTTTATTACTGTCATTTGTAAATAAAAACAAATTAGTAAATCAAAGTAATAGGAAATTTATAATACGTAAAAAATACATATTGCTAACCATTGATAACGATAAACGGATCAACCAAGACTTTATAAGGTGTATTCGTAAACGGATCACCAATGTCCCAATCATCCAACGGTGGTTCTTTAGCATACCGTTCGAGTGACATCAAGCAGTCTAACATTGATTCGAATACGTTAGAGATATCATTTTGAACTATTCCATGTGTGTCTTCATGCAATGATCTGACTGTAAGCATTGTCAGAGCTAGCGTTTATAAATATTTAAAATATCGGTTAAAATATTAATTTACCAAATATGTACCAATAGAATTATATTTATTACCCTGAATGGCATATACTGTTACGTGCAAGTCTTTAAACACATTCTTTGTTCGTCGTTCAATAGATCTCTTAAATAAAGGAGCTACCAGAAGGCAATATAATTTCCTCACATAAGGTCGTTGGTTACCTCCTACAGGATGAAACCACTCAAGTAATTTCATCTCCCAATATTCACGATCTTTAGTCAATGTATCTGCTGTAACGCCAACATCGAGATTCCTCTGCCCAACTTTCACTGATTGTTTCTGTTTTTTAGCAGCCTCTGTAAGCTTTTTAAATAGGTCATGCTTGTTTTTCATTTCCAACTTCCTACGCTGTTGTGTTTTGATCTCATTCTGTGCAGCATTTGCAAGCCCTAATATAAAATCCATACATGTGCGTGAAATCTCAGTCCAAGCAGAAGTTGGGTTATTATGCAAAGTACAATTAAAAGGTTGTTTGCGATTGAAATCCGCATATATCGTAACACGTCGGTCATGATCAAATTTTGAAATATGCCACAATTCTAAAAACGCAATTTGCTACATAATTGTCAAAAACCCCAATTAATTTAATATTAATAATCCAAAATTTAAATTTATAATTTAACACCTGATAATACGGTTGTTGATTCGCATGCAAACCATCTATAAGTATCGCGTGAGGATCCATAAATACACCAATTGTAGAAAATACCTATTTAAAAAAATATATTATTCATGCAGATGCCAAAAAATAATAGATTATAATAGATTGTAAATGCGTAAATACTGACCCGTGTGAAAAAATGATCAAATAGTAAATGAATTATTGACCAGAATGTAACAATGAATAATCCAGAAAAGACCGTCCTATTGAACAATTGTACATCAAACCAAGACACACGCATCCAATAATAAATTGATGTATAACTAAATAAATAAAAAAAGTTATTAATTTTAGTGAAAATTCCTGTTAAAGTATTTACAAACTGCTTACTTTAATGGGATGAGATTTGGTAGCCATTCGTAAAATGTATTCCATAAAAATAATTTTGCAATCCAGAAATACACCCCGAATGGCAGCGCAGTCACAACCACATTCCAGATAAGCATATGTTTTTTTCGATTCCATAAAGCCAGGAATTCTCTATGTAAGGCGAGCATATTTTTTGGCTATTTAAAAATAAGTTAACATTATTCCTAGTTCTAACTTGCAAATAAAAAACAGAAACAATAAATCTATTCATTCTTACGGGCACCCCATGTCAAATTACCTCAACAATATTGAATGTTAGTTTATGCCTTTTATATATTAGGAAGTCAAATCCACACACAATACCTAAGATAATATTGTGGATTAACTCGATCAGGTAATACTCGTTTATTGTTGGAAGGAGGCTTTTACAGTTATCTTTACGATGAACTGGACACCAAAAACTGAACAAATGAAATAATGAAAATAATTTAATTTAATATCATAAAAGTCAACGTTTAGGTATTTACCGAGAAATTTACTCTTTATCACCAGGATGCAAAAGTAGAGCTCTTTTT
>CAJVQA010010710.1:0-11212 GCA_910591915.1 Cetraspora pellucida | reverse complement strand
GTTATATTATGTATGAGTTGTGTTGGGACCCAGATGTCATCTATTTGGCTGTTCATTTCTTGTTGGCTCCAGGTAGGATCTGTAATATTAAAGTAGTTAAGTGTGCTAAGTAGTCTATGTAGTTTTAAAGTATTGAAAAGTGGAGCTATTTTCTTTTTGAGTTTTCTGTCAATATTGAAGTCTTTAAGAACAATTGTATGATAGTCTTTAGCTGTTGCCTGGTTTACCCATTGTGTTATTGTTTGCTATATGATCCTATTAAGAGAATAGTTTGTAGCTAGTAGGTAAATAGAGATTATTTGAATTTTGTTTTTGTTTAAAAAGAAGAAGTCTATTGTAATAACTGTTTCTGGTTCTGTTATAATGTTATGGATATAAGGTCTTAGTGGTTTGGTAATTGCAATTGCAGTGCCAAGGCTTGTTTCTCTTTTGACTGCTCATTAAGCATTGCAGTTTGAGGTGTACACATAGTAATAAGGATTGCTTATAAATAGTTCTGTATAGCTAATTTTGTTTCTGTCATACTTATAATATGATATTGGTATTGTTGGCAATGTTCAAGCTATAATTGTAGTTTAAGTCTGTCATTTAGACCTTGTACATTATGAGTTACTATTGTTAGATCATTGCTGATTTGTGGGAGGAGTGGGCTTAAGGGTTCATAATGAGTGTTTTCTAGTGAATTTGGAGTTGTTATGTTAGTAGGTGGTGGTATCTTTTTCTTATTTTTGTTGTACTGCATTTAATTTGGGTAAGGGCAAAATATCTCACATTCTGGTTCAGAGAGTAGTGGTAGTTTTAGAATGTGTTTAGGTATTGCTTTAACTGTGTAGTGTTGTCTAAGTTTTGCTAGTATTAAGATTGCAGTATATTGGCTTTTTATTGGTAGTGTGATGTTAGTTGTGTCAATTTTCTGATTTTTGAGGTCTTCTTGTATTTGTTCAATAATGTCAGATATCTGTGACTTTGCTTCTTTGTTTGCACCTGTTTCATCTATAGTTTCTTTGTTTGTTTCTGGTATTTGAATTCATTCTGTAGGCAGCTTTTGGAAATAGTAGTAGGGTCTAAGAAGGTATGCAGTTTCTGTTATTCTTTTGGGTATATCTATTGGAATAGTAAGGTTAACTTCTGTAATCATTGCAGGGTCAGTAGGTAATCTGAGCTTGTTTGTAGAATTGGTGGTCATGATCGCTTCTGAGATGAGTAAGGTAATTTTGTATGTTCTTTTGACTTCATGTATGAAGGTCGCTACTTCTGTATCATTAGTAATTGGGTATGTATATGTGTTCTGAGTTTTGATTCTGCTTGGATCTTTTGGCAGACTAGGTTTTACTAAGAAGTAATTATTTGGAATATTTTAAAAGGTGTAGTATTCTCTAAGTCTTGTAATAATTTCTTGCATATCTGTATCCTGATTGGCTCTGTCAATTAAAAAGCATGCTCTTAGTTGAGGGTCTTCTATATCTTGATATGCAGGTGTGAGTGCTGGTTTTTCTGGCATTGATGAAGATAAGTTGAAGAAGTGATCTAGGATTTTGTCAAAGCTATAAACTTCTTGTAAATGTTTTCTATAATATGTGAGTCTTTCCAGTTTTCTTCTTTCTGTTATTGGAAAAAGGTGTTTAATTCTGTAATCTAGATCATTTACATCATATGGTAATGGTAGAAGTTTGATAAAGTAGGTAGGTAGTAGCTTTTCAAATTCAAAAATCCTGTGTAATGCTGTAACTATGGCTTTTGTTTGTGACTTGAGTTTTATTAGAAGTTTGAATGGTAAGATGGCTTTTATTTTATCTGAGATTCTCATTGGTGTGTTAGGAAGTTTTTGTAGTTTGCTTTTTGTTGACTCTGTGATTGCCTCTTGTATGTCTTCTTTGTCTATTGCTTTTTTATCTCTTGTAAAGCCTTTATAATATGTTAGTAGTTAGTATATATGTTTTTGTGAACATGTGTTGAAATTCGTATTGGCGATGTGATCAATATACAGTTTTTAATGAAGTTTGAGATGTATTTTGTCTCTTGTTTGTTTGTCAATGATAGTTATTTTGTTTTCAGTTTTGTATTTTTGTATTGCATTTGTGAACAGATTTTTATACTCTATTTGTGTTAAGGCATAAAGCATTTAGCTCTTGTGAAAGTAGTGAAGAAGGTGTGATCAGTATGTCTAAATTTAAATTCAATTGTATATGGTAGTAATTGTTGTGCAGGTTTGGTTCTTAAATTTATATATAATAAGTTCTTGTAGTTTTTCTTTTGATTTAAAAGCTTCTGTTGTAAGTTGGTAATTCCAGAGTATTAGATCAAAGAGGTCTGATATTTTCTTATCTATGTTTTGGTTTAGTTGTTCTGTCCACATTTGCATATAGTCTGTATCACTCTTTGGGTCTGTGTCTGCAGTTGTTTCACCTTTAACTGCTTGGCTATATGTATGTCTAGTTTGTGTATCATTTTCTATTGAGTTTCCAGTGCTTAGTATTGTGTTAACAGACTCAGTTTCCATGTTTTGGTCAGGATGCATCTTTGTTTGGGAGGGCTCAGTTTGGTGGTTGGTGTCAATTGGTTCTAGGGTGTGCTGTGCTGCATGTGCAATTTTTATTTCCATATTGGAACTAGGTGCTTGTGTTTGTGTGTTGCTTATGGTAATGCAAGAGTTGTTGTTTTGTGTGATTGTTATGTAGTTGTTGTTGTTGTCCATGAAACTGGTTTTATCGATGGTTAAACCTGTTTGTTTTGTTGTGTTGTTGTTGTAGTTGATTGTGCATGCAGTCACATGGCTGTTAGATGGGGGTAAGCTACTTTCCCCACTATTGTTGTTTTGTTTCAATAATGGTATCAAAGTTTTTTGACACTTGTTTGTAGTATCTTTGTCATTTTTGCTAGGTCATTTATAGGGAGCTTGGTTGTGTTGAGGTTGTTTCTGTTGTCTGGTAGGATATTTATGACTGTTTTGCATGTTAAGAATTTGTGTTGCTGTAAAAATAAAGTCAGCTGTAGGCCCTAAAGCCTTGGAATATTTTCTTTGTTTTTGGTATTGAGTTTGTGTTTCCTCTTGTTTTCTGTAATGATGTATCTTAGTTTGTTTTAGGTTAGTATATAGAAGGTCACAGGCTGGCCTGCAGTTAGTATTATTATTCTGTCCTTTTGTTAGTTAGGTTTTTGCAATTTTTCTTTTTTGTTTACTTATTGTTTTGAGATCTATGGAAAAGAGTTTTTGTTACAGAAACTAAATATGTATTTAAAGTTAGTTTCTACTTGTTAATTAAACAAATGGCTAGTATTAGACCAAAATTTCTTATTGATCTAATTCAAAAACACAACTCTGAAACAGATAAAGTTGCAACAATCCTCTTCAATATTTTAGAAAAAAGTCTTAAAAAACTTATTTATATATTTACAACAGTTTTCTTCACCAAACTCAACTATCCTGAAATATTTGCCACCTCTGCAACAATTCCACTTTTTAAAACTGAAAACTGTCTACAATTTTGGCTCAACTTTGCTCAGTTACATTTATATCTTTCTAATAATTACCAAACAATCAACTATACAAAATTTGCTAAAGATATTAAACTTAGACCTAAAAGGTTTAAAATAACATCTGAGGTTATTGATTTCAACAAAGAACAAAAATATCTTCTTATCAAAATGGATAACTGATTTAACATCAAACTAAATTTTAACCTCTCAAAATCTCCTTTTCTTAACAAATATAATATATCATCACTTAAAAACTTACTTAATCATTTTAATGAATAGTTTAAAAAAGTTTTTTTATTATATAGTTGACAATTTTCTAATACTATTAACAAAACCAAAGTATCTAACTACCTTAAATACAAATTCAGACAACACTTTATCTCATATCTAAAAACCTTCTGCCAACTAATATTGAATTCATAAAACCAACTAATCTTTAAGTATGAATCATAAAACTTTTATACATGTCAATTATCATGTACTTACCTGTACAGACTCTAAATGTTTTTATCTTAAACCAACTGATACAAAAGGCAAATAAAAGAAGCTAATATTAATTTAAAGAAAACATTTATACCACAACATACATACAATTTATCTATACTTATTAAGAATATATTTGAAACATCTTACAAAACCTATTCCAAGGAAAATACTAAAACATAGAATGAACTTTTTCTTGATGCATTTATATTTTATATTAAAGACAAACATGAAGCCACATTCACAAAACAATTCCTACTTTGACTCTTGATGAACTAGCAACAAAGGCAGAAGAATACACTTGATTTTCTAATGCTGTCAAAACTAATCCAAAATAATGAGGCTTCTATTTTATCAATACTTATCTATATACTATAATACTGCTGCTCAAAACCACAATATTGACAAAATAGATAAACAACAAGCCATCGAGTTTCTTACAACAAAACTAATTGATACTGACTTTCTAGTCTGAGTCATTATATACTTTAATTGCATACAAGATAACTCTCTAAATTATTCTAAAATAACTAAATTCTATAAAGAAAAAGTCTTACCAGAGGCAGAAACAATCTTATATAACAAATTTAATATCAAATTTGAAATACCCATTTCAATTGAGAAGTCACTCTTCATAAAAAATAAAGAAGAGGCTTTTTTCAATAAATTCTTCTGTAGTATTTATAAAAGCAGCCATCACTTCTGAAATTATGATGTCCTCTATTAATAATAGGCCATTTTCTGAGAGAATAATGTAAGTGAACAGGTAGTTAAGTCCATTTATGCAGAGTACCAAGTTAATGACAGCTAGACTCAATATACAAAGTAGGTTATAGCACTCTTCACAGCTGTGTGAGCCAAGCATATAATAAGTGAATCTACAAAAGAATCTTCCACTTCCTTGAACTTCATTTCATCATCAAACTTCAAGAAGCATCACAAGAACTAATTCACAAGATATTATACAATCTAGACTTATATTATAACTAATGGCTAGCACATCTAAACCTATCTCTATTTCTATATCCACAAACATTTAATTCATTTTTAAAATACATCTACCAATACAACTTTACACAATATAATAATTTTAACTATGCACTAAGACTAGCAATCAAACTTGATTATAGTAAATATTATATACATCTACCATATGTGTCTCAACTCTTACCTGATTACTTCTTTTTACAATTATCAGACTATATCTACTATCCATCTATTTCTATCCCTTCTAAATTCTCTTCAATTAACAATAATACACTAGATGCTAACTTAATTATAAAAAATAATGAATTAGATAACAATTATTTTCAAATAGTAAAAGCTATTTTAGAAGGCCATGATGAAACCACTATAGCTAACTGATACTATGACAACATTCAATTTAATATTTGTTACAAAAACTTTTATTTTACAACCACATATCACTACTTCTTTATTCTAAAACCATTATTACTTTTTTATGACATATTTACAGCTTTGGTTGCTCAACTAATAATTTATATGACTACACATTAACTATCTCTATTAAAAATGATTATAGTGAAGCTCATGTCTGCCTTTCATTAGAACCCAAACTCCCACCTAATTATTTCATCTTACTAGTTCAAGCCATTTGGCACTATTCAAATATTCAACTAAAATTAAACATATTAACATCAGTTTTTTCCATATCAGCACCTTCAGACCACCAGTTTCTTTCTATCTCTTACTTATTTCAAAGACCAGAACCTTCAGATTATCACAGTTTACTTCTATCTTCTTTTATTAATTCAACACAAACAAATAATTCAATAGCTACACTCTACTAACCTTTATCTCTAAAGATATATATACATATGTAAGAAAATATAATGAAGATCTTAAACAACATGTCTGTAAAGACTACTATCTATCTTATAATATAAACATTATTGGTATAACTAAAACAAAAATATCCCAAGATAATGCAACTATAAATTTACAAAAATCTTCTCATTATTCTTATTATTGGTCATGTTGCAGTAACTCTAAAGCTGAAATTGTAATTATAATACAAAATTATCTTAAACCTCACTTATACAACATTTTTCAATTTCATAGTTATGCAATTGCAATTGATCTATTCTTAAAACATGATTTTAAATTCTGTATTATATTAACCTATCTATCATATAATGATTCACAACTCAGACTTCTGGTTAAAAATACTATTATATAATGGATACAAGAAGCTGAGCATAAAAATATACTACCCATTGTTATAGAAGACTTTAATGCAACTAAAGACTCCTAATCTTCCTCTGTCAAATCCAAACTTTTACATTTTTTATAGCATAATAACATATATGACCTGGGCATTTACACTAATACTTTAACACCTATCTAGCATAGTAATCGATACAATAGCTGCATTGATTATATTTGGGCCAACCATTCTTTACTACACTACCTCATATCATATACTACTGATGATCCAAATATTAGCACCTGTAGCAATCATAACATTCTTATTACTACATAGAAATTCTTTTATGCCTTTACAGACAAACAAAGAGCTGCTACTAATATTAAAAGAAAAGTATTCTAATAAAAAAACATGAATAATGAACTTTGGCAAAACTTTATTAACCAAGTTTTATCTAATCTAAAATTAACTCACACTCCTCTTTCATCTCAGACAACTGTCTTTATTGAGGCAACTTGGCACAAAATTTAAACTAGTATTATTTCTGCTACACATACACATATTTTAAATAAAAAATTTACTGTATGCAACTTTCAATATATATTCTTCTCAAAAGCATTACAATTACACTTTTATCTTAAAAAACTTGGAAACATCATTAGACAAATCAAAGATTCTATTCAACAACAATCAACTATATCTACTCAACACAATTAAACAATTCATGAACTTAACCTTTCTCATCTTCTTAATATTCAATTTATACTAAGTGACTATGCACTATTATCTAAATGAATCTTCTTAGCTAATACAGAATAAAAATCATTATATTATGCATGTAAGTTAGAATACATTAAAACATTAAAGAACAAATTAATGATAACATAGCAAAAAGATGCTTTAAACTCCAACACAAATCTACATCAATGATTAATAGTATACTTAATCAATACTGTAACTATGTCAGATTTAACAACATCAAAACTAATACTGATATCATTACAGAAATTTCACTTATTAAACAACATATTTAGAACCACTTTGATTAATGGACTTTTTCTTACTATATTCAAACTCAAATCTTTAACTCCTTCTGGTTAGATGAATATCAACCCAAAGCTAATATCGAATCTGACTGATATTAACAGGCTCTTACTAACTTTACTGAAAAGGAAATTTCTACAACTCTAAATCAACTTTCTAACAACAAAGCCTGTGGTCCATTAGGTATTAGCTATGAAATACTAAAACATGAAAGCCTCAGATTTATAATAGCTATAACTGCATTATTTAACAAATGTCTTGAACTAAAGTGCATACTTAAGCAATAGAAAGAAGAAAGAATATTTCTAATATTCAAAAAACCTATATTTGATAACAATCTTACTAATATTAGACCTATTAGACTTCTTGAACATATTAAAAAACTTTATACAAAACTTTTTACTAATAGACTTAATAGTATCTTTATCCAACATTCTATCCTATCTCTATACAACTATATTGCCCTCCCTGGCAATAGTATATCAATTTCAATATATATCTTAAACAATACTATAGAAGATGCTTTTTGCAACTCTAAACAACTCTGGCTACTATTACAAAACATAAGTAAGGCCTATGACTCTATCAACTTTAATCTTTTTAAAAAATCCTTATTACAACTACAAATGCTCCAACATCTTATTAAAATCCTAACTGATCTTCTTACTAATTACCATAATCATGTTATAACCAACCTTGGACTTACAAACTTTTATACAGTTAAAAATTGCATTGATCAAGAAGAGACAATTATATCACTCTTCTGGAGAATTTCTATAACTCTCTTATTAGTAAAATTGCCAACTATTTTTATAGATACACACTACATACCTCATAGAAAACTAAGCCCTCTCTACTCCAACTACAAAACTTACAAATCTTTATATCTGTACTGACATATATAAATGATACTCTCTAGATAGTACAGTTCAAAAGTGAACTTAAATCAATTACCAAAATGGCATCATCCTTTTATCACATAGCAGATATACAAATTAATTCAGCCAAATCTATTCTGGTTTCTAATATATTATTTACTACTGAACTTTCCTTCTTTAATTAATTAATTAAACCTAGCTTAGCCAACCAACCATTCAAATTTTTAAGCTGTTGATTCACACTTAATAGATCTATGTCCAAACAAGGTCAGCTAATTCAAGCTGAAGCAACCCAACTAATCAATATTACTAGTACTAAAAAAATTACTGAAAAACAAATAGCATATATCATTAATACAGTAATCATACCAACTATTGAATATAAACTATACAATACTATTCTTTCACAATCTATATGCAATAGTATATTAGCCAAATACCTTACTATAGCTAAACATAAATCCAACTTATCCAGATCCTTTTCTAATTGCTCTATGCTCAACCTATATTTATATAATATTCATAACATTTGAGACATCCAACTGCAACATTACATTACTAATTTTCAACAACAGATTAATGATCCTAATATTCTTGGCACAACAACTAAAATTAGACTGCAACAACTTTAAAATATCCTCTGGTCTACTACTAATATCCTCTAACATAACCAACCTATTATTGACAAATACAACAAACTTACTCTTAATTTTAAAATTATTTAGTTGTTTTAACATTTCAATATTACAATATCTGCTCATCACAATATATTATAGCCAAATATTATACACAATGCATGCCAACCAATTGAACCTATACTTATACAACATCTATAATAAATTACCTTTAAAAAACAATTAAGAAAACTTAATATCCTTTATTTAGAGCAACTATGTACTGCTGATAACAGTACTTTACTTAAATGACAACATCTTTTACCAAGACTATACCAACTAACAAAAGAAAAACAACCTTTATAGTTTACCTCACTTGAAAACAAAATTATATCAGATAAATAGCACAGAACTAACTTACCTCACTTTTAATCACCTTATACTAACCTTTTTACATACAATACATACTCTATTGCCAAAAAACAAAAACCTTGGCTTTTTATTTATTATTTCAATAATGAAGAAATTATTATTAGTAAAATTCACAAATATATTCCTGCCTCTAATTCATTCTCAATTACACATTGGAAATCTAATATTAATTTAGATTACAATTAGTATTACTTGCTCCCATCTATTAAATACAAACCATGTACAGAATGCCATCTTAATTTAAACAGAATTAATCAAATATGTACTATTAACACATTGGCAATTATTTCTGCAACATTTCTAGCTAGAAAAACCTCCAACAATCTTAACTTAATGCCAATTACAT
Organism: Cetraspora pellucida; assembly: GCA_910591915.1. NCBI lineage: Eukaryota > Fungi > Glomeromycota > Glomeromycetes > Diversisporales > Gigasporaceae > Cetraspora > Cetraspora pellucida. Next base: position 1,771 of record CAJVQA010010710.1, on the reverse strand, counting down.
TGATCTTATATACTCAACAGCTATTAAACATCCTTTATATATACCTTCTATACCTCCCAATATTATTATATACAACTCTAGCATTTTAAAAATCTTTAAACCAAACAGCTGCACTTATGAGCTTCAAGACATTTATCTATCTAATTCTATAAATAATAACTTTACTTTTTATACTAATAGTTCTGTTATTGATATTGGATTATAACAATGTTTTATAGGCATTGGATGGGTCCAGATCAATGAACAAAATTAAATTATCTATAAATTTTTAGCCCAAGTCTGTTTATAGCTATCATCTTATAAAGCTAAATTAGTCTCAATTTTATTTGCAATATCTACTATATCCTACAATTCATTTATTAGCATCTACACAGACTCACAATCTATTATCTCAAAATTTTATACACTATCGAACCAATTACAAAATCCTAACAAGTTATTTAAATTTAGCACATGGCTCTTATGGCATACTTTACTTAATATTATAAAATCCTTTAATCTTCAAATTATCTTTCACAAAGTTCAAGCCTATATTGATAATCCTTTTAACAATCTCACAAACTCTTTAGCAAAACAACATATACTCTTTTAACCTTTTATCTTTAATTATACTAATAATTATAACCTCTATCATATTTTTCAATATGAACAAAACTTTATCAAACTACTAACTAGATATTTTTCAAAAATTTATACAAAGCATATATATTAGCAATATAGTCTTTACAAAAAAGAAACAGTAAATAGTCATATCTAAACCACCTTATAGACTGAACCTCTTCTTGGCTTTATCTTAATTATAACCAAAAACTTACATTCTCTTATATCAGTTTTAAACTTAATCAACTCAAAGCTTTTAAATCTAAATTCTTACTAAATGAGCTACCTACTTAATTCTTTCTTTATAATAGATATCCTTATATCTTTACCAATACTAATTGCTTTAAATACAATCTTTCTAACTCATTTACATACTGGCACATATGCTCTAACACACATAATACTCTTCTTAATATTATTTATACATCTATTAACTAAATACTTTTCAAGACTAAACTGGAATTATCACTTTCTCAACTTCAAGAACTAGGTTCTAATATATGTCATCATCTATGTTTTGATTACATACCATTTCAATACAATCTACATTTTATAGACATTATACTTAAAGGACTTATATCTTCACAATTAGCTTTACAAATAGTAATTCAAATACTTCTACATATTAATAAACAAATCTATAAACTAATTTAGAAACTATACTGCATTGAATTTTCCAATTGAAAAAAATATAACCAAATTTCACCAAGATACCAAAATAATATTAGTAGCACTGATATATAACATCAAAATTATAGAGTCTTTAAACAACATCACTAAGCCTACATATACTCATATCTATGTAGTATTGCAGATTAACTTTATTTACAATCTAATATATGTTTACCAATTGGTAAAGCAATTAGAAAACTTAACATTTAGTTAATTCTTTGGATTAAATACAATATTCCTTTTAACTATATACTAACACTCCAAATTTAGATAGATTTAGATTACTATAGTTAGTTTAGATTACAGATAAACTAGTCTGAGCTCTCATTTTTGCATATAATTTTTATTAGTATTTCTATGAACCTGAACTGAACTGAACTTTGGTCAAGTTTAGGTTCAGTTCAATACTGAACCTAAACTTGAACTTTTTCTAAAAAAAAGTTCAGTTTAGGTTCAGTATTGAACTTTTAATTCAAGTTCAGGTTCAGTTCAGATTCAT
>CAJVQA010010709.1:0-11213 GCA_910591915.1 Cetraspora pellucida | reverse complement strand
GAGCAGCTTACTTCTGTTCGAAGTAATGCGGCAGGTTGCACTTAGGTACCAATAAGGTGGCCGGGTGATGCTAGACTAGATATTAGAGATATTTATATAGTTACAAATGTAATTTCAAAAACCTAATAAAGTACTAGTGTGACTGCTTATATGTTAAAAAAAAAAAAAAAAAAAAAAGATTTTATTTAGATATATATAATTAAATTTAAATATTAGTTTGCTTTTAGTTACTTGTTCAATAATTTTATTAATATATATATATATAATTTTTTTTTGATGTTAAGGTTATCATTTTGGTCTTTTGATTTTTATTAATAAGTTTTTGATAATGTGGTTCTATAAAGCATTACAGAAAAATATACAATTGGCTAAACATATAACTTTTCTATATTATCTATTTAAAAAGTTTGCCTGAAGGTTCTCTACTAATTGTTATATCTAATACTTCTGCTCATATGTTCTATTTTAAATCCTCTAAACCTGTAACATGTATTAACTTATTAAATTATATTCAGATACCCAGATTATCATCTTAAGCTTAGAACTTTTTTATTTTTAAGATAAACTCTTCAGAGTCTTCTGTACTTATTTTTACAACTGCTCTAAATATTGCTATAGCAAAACCAACATTTGTGATCAAAGTTACATCATTTAACTGCTAAGTTTTTGTAGAATTTACACAAACTCTAGCATCTACTTCATAGCATAATTCTAGTTTTTAGTATATCTCTGTTTTTTTTTTAGTCTTTTTCTAAACTTCCAATTCAGATAGCTTATATAGAATTACAACTAGTTAATTAATATATTAGGTCAGCCTAATATCTTTTTTCTTTAGTTCATTCTAGCAGCCTGGTTAGTAAACCTTTGAAACTTTCAATCTAAAGATTTTTGCTTATTTAAATACTACAACTAGTACTATAATCTAAGTATTTATTTTCTTAAGCTAGCCTTTATAGTAAAACTGTCAAAAATCTGATTATCTTTCTAGTCAGATCTTCTCAAATAGACTTTTTGTTATCTAATTTCAACAGATTTATATAGTTATAAGGACTTATCTAGTATTTGCATTGTCTGATTTGCTAGTTTGTATTTCTCTATATAACAAGTTATATAAATATCCTATGACCTGCCAGTTATGCTAATTTAATTGCCATTACAGATATCCTAATCTAATCATTAGTAACAGTTGCTATAATATAAATATTACATAGGTGATTATCCAAATTTTTACTGTTAATAGAATTTGAACATCCAACCTATCACTTAAAGGGTTGACAACTGACTACTTCACTAGGTCACCACATCCTATCAAAATATATATTAATAAAATATAGTTTAATAAATTTAAGTATTTGTAAAACTAATTTGTTATTAAATTTAGTATAGTATTTTATTTCTTTAATAATTAGATATTTTTTAAATGAATTAAAATTATTAAAACATTTCTAGAAATTTTGTTTTATTTTTATTTTGGTTTTTTAGTAAAGTGTTATATATTTAGTTTTTTTAAAAAAATAAATTTGTATAATTAAATTTTGTTTTTTGTAAACATAGTATCAAGTTTGTAAAAAATGATTACTTTTTTTGATTAAAGTTAAATAAAGTTGTTGGCTTAATCGGTTTAAGTTTAAGTTTAAGATTTAAAATATATAATATACAGATATAATAAATTAAAAAGTTTTTAAAAATGCATGCTATTATATAATTTGAAATATAATTTTGTTAGTTATTGGTAAAGATATATTGAATATTTTTGAGTTTATAAAAAAAACAGATATAATAATATTGAGAATATACAATTATAGCTGTAAAAGTTAGGTTAGTTTGGAAATTTAAAAAAAGATTATATTTTATAAAAGAGTAAGAAAATTGTATTTGATTAGTTAATTTAAAACTTGGTAAGGCTGATAGTTCATTTATTTTTTTAAAACTTTGTATAGAAATAATATTTTTAATTTAAGTTTAAGTTGAGTTTAAAAGTTAACTAAATGTGATTAGATAACTAATTTTATAGTAATATAAAATAAAGCTTATATAAAATTTGTTATAAACAGATTGTAATTGCAAGTTGTAATAGAATTTTGAAATAGCATTGTTGTTTTTTGTCATCACAATAATTTGGTTTGGCTGCTAATAAAAAAACTCTTAAAATTTGAAGTTTAGTTTTTTGAAGTTCAACTTTATAATAGTCTTTATATTTAGAATAATAGTAATTTATATTATAAGATTTTAGTTCTTAAGAGTCAGTTAAAGTAGATATTTTTTTAAGTTATTTTTAGTATTAAGATATGACAAATAAAGAAACTAACAGGAGTGTGGTGACCTAGTGAAGTGGTCAGGTTGTCAACCCCCAAGTGGTAAGTTGGATGTTCAAATCCCATCAATGGTGAAAATTTGGATAATTACTTATGTAATATTTATATTACAGCAACTGTTACTAATGATTGGTTAGGATACCTGTAATGGCAGTTGCATTAGCATGACTGGCAGGTTATAGGGCATCTGTGCAATGTTGGAGTTACACAGAGGAATGCAAACTGATATATCAGACAGTGCAAACATTAGATAAGTCTTTGTGGCTGTGTAAATCTATTGAAATTGGGTAACAATAAGTTCATTTGAGAAGACCCAAATAGAGAGGTAGCTGGATCTTCAATGGCCCTACTGTAAAGGCTAGCTTGACAAAATGGATACCAAGGTCTAGTACCTAGTCCTAGTAGCCAGATGGGCTAGAACCTCTAGATTGGGAGTCTCAAAGATACCACCAACTAGGCCACTAGAATGAATTGGAAGAAAAGGATATTAGGCCAACCTGATATACCAATGAACTGGTCATAGTTCTATATAGGCTATCTGGATTGGAAGTTTGGTAAAAGGGCAGGAGAAAAGGCAAGTGTATACTAAAGTACTAGGGTTATGCTGTGAAGTAGATGCTGGAGTCTAAGTGAACTTTACAAGAGCATAGTGGTTTAATGGTTAGCCCTAACCACAAGTGTTGGTTCTGCTATAGTGATACCTAGATCAGCTATAAAAATGGGTACAAAAGGCTCTGAGGGGTTTACCTTAAGGATAAATTAGTCCTAAAGTTGAGGATAATGATCTAGGTATCTAAGATGATCAGTGATGTTAATACAGGTTACAGATTCAGAGAGTTTAAAGTAGAACATTCAAGCAGAGGTGTTAGGTACAGCAATTGGTAGGAAACCTTTGGGCAGACTCCTTAAATAGGTAATATAAAAAAGTTACATATGTAGCCAATTGTATGCTCTCCTGTAGTGGTTCATTAAACCACAATACCAATAAGTGATTAATAAAAGTCAAAAGACCAAAAAGGACCCTTTAATACTAAAAAAAAAAACAAATAAAGAAACTAATAAATAAAAATTATAACAAATAAAGAAGTATAATGTTTAAGATAGCATCTAGTATGATATCTAGATAATTGACATAATCAATATATAATTAGAATTTGTATAAATTTGTTAAGATCAAATTGGTAATATTGAGTTTTATTAAAAATAGATAAAACAAAATTAAATTTGTATAAATTAATTAGTAATCTTAATTAGTAAGAGTGATTTGCAACTCTGGGACATTTTAGAAAATTAGAGTTTTCAAAAAAATTTTTTTTTGTAATATTTAAAAAATTATTTGTAAAAAAGTTTTAAAGTATTTTTATTATAAAAATTGTTGGTTTTTAACTATATAGAATGTATTATATATTAAAATAAAGATAAAATATATTGAATATTTTTGTTCTAAATACCTATTATAATTTACTTAGTAAAATATTAAGTATTTAACAAGAGAAAAAATTTGTTTAATTTAGTTATATCTCTGTAGTAAAAGTCTTTAGAGATACAAAAATAGACTATCTATATATAAATATTATAATGAACAATTTTTTTTTTTTTTAATATTAACAGTGAGGCCATGCCTTTAACTTTATTGAAATTCAATTGAAGTTTTTATAAAGAAAAGCTTGCTTTTAAATTACATATAAATAATAAAGACTCAGACATATAATCTGTGACCTAAACCTACAAGAGTGATCAAGGCTCACCTAGATTTAGGTGTTAGTAATAATATATAAGAGAGAAGTATAATATTTAATCTATTGAATAGTCCAAAGATCAATTTTAATAATAATTTGTAGTATTAAAATAGGAGGTAATAGTAGACTAAAAAGAGTATTATGAGTTGAGCTTATAGAAGATGTAATTGAAGACTATGCTGAATGTGAAATACAATATAAAATCCATAATTGTTTATATATTTGTTAGTTTAAATGAAGAAGAAATTTAATAAAAAGAGAGGTAGCTATATAATAAGAAATAGAAGTATTATAAATAGTAAAAACAAAATTAATAGGGACTAAGCCAGATAAAGTAAAAATAAAAGATAGTATATGAGAAAAGTTGTGCAGTTTAAAACTGTTAAGTGTAAGAACTTCTTAATGTAGATTAAAAACAGAATTAGCAGACATGTCAAGAGCAATAGCATTTAAGATGCAGTTAAGAGAATTAAAGATTAGATGATAAATTGTTTAAGTGAAAAAACAAAGAGTCCAGTGTAGTAAGGAACTAGTTTGGTTGCATTGGTGGCAGAAAGGAGAGTAAAAAGAGTTACATTTGTGAAGAGTATGAGGAACAGGTAGTTTATCTAAGAGAATTTTAATACGAAAGGTTTTTAAAGTAAAGAAATAAAAACTATGAGCAAAGTTAAAGACTTTTTGATTATTATTAATGTAAAGCCAAGTGGCTTCTTAGTTAATATTAGATGCAATAATAGACCATTGTTGAAAATGATGTTGGAATATTCAAAGTATTATAATATAAGCTTGACAGATAGTATAAATAAAACATTGAATAGGAATTCAATAGAAAATTAGTTAATAAATAGAATATATACAAAGTTATAAGGATTGTTACTTAGAAATGTTAAGAAAGGTAGTAATTAATGATTATAAGCAAGCTGATTAGCAAGATTATTGAATAGGTCATCTTGGTATGCAGTAACTTTGTAAAAAGTGAACTAAATATTGTATAAATTAATAAAATTGATAAGAGTTTGCCAAATAGAGAAGTATGCTATATAAGTATGAAAAAGTTTAGAAACTAATGAACAAATACTGTGATATTTGAAGATTACAGATTGTGAGTTAGTAAAGATATGAACAGAACAGTTTCTGGAAGCAGTAATAATTGCTAAAAGAATAGCAAGAATTTCAGCTTTGAAAGAGCATGGCCAAAGTTTAACTTGTGCCTAAAATGAATAAATAGTTGTAGAGTTATTAACTTGGACCTAGCCTATGCCTATAGAGCATTGAGAAGTACCAAGCTCAATAACAGAACTATCAGTATAAAATGAAATAATAGTTAGATTATAATTAGAATTAGCAATAGACTGTAAGCTATTAGTAAGTTGGCATAATTGAAAGATACAAGATAATTGTTGTAGATTGATTATTAATGAAGAAGGAGATAGAATATGTACAGAGTATCAAATAGCTACAGAGTATGCAATATTAAAAAAGTTGGCATATAGGTTGAAAGTTTTGTCAGAATTAATACAACAAAGTAATTTAGTAGCCAAATTTGTAGAAATAAAGATAGTACATTTGTTAGTAATTGTATTGGAATTAAGGTGGCATCTAGGGCATATGGTAGTAGTAGAAGGAGGAGTAGAATATGGATTAGTAAACTGAAACTGAAATAAACAGTGCTAGTAAGTGATAAGAGTAAGGCCTGTAGGGCTATTAAGCCTTCTAGTCTTGCTGACAATGATTTGATTATTGAGAACAGTAAATAACCAGATCTTGATATTAGAGTTAAAGTAGCCAGTAGTATAAGAAAAGTAGTTTGATTGAAATAGGTTAAAATGATTATATAATGAATATTAATAGGAATAACTAGTAGTAATATTTTCAAGAGTAGTAAACCATTGAGGTATAACATCTTTAGGGAGTTTGTTTAGTCTAGAAGAAATATGATATTAATATAATAAATATAAATTATTATAAGTAGTAAGTTGATTAAAAAAGAGAAGTTTGTAGTATCTAAGTTGTTTTTTAAAAACAGGATATTTAGAATTAGAAGAAAAAAGAGATTCCAGAGAGATAGTTTTATCATGTAAAGTGTAAGGAATGTTATAAGTTAGATTGATTAAGAATGTCTAACCAATATGTTTAATAAGCTATATAATTTTAAAATTTGTGATTAGCCAGTTAAGACTATTAATAATTAGGTTGAAATAAGAGAAAATGCTGATTGGAGACCAAAGATTGTTTTGTAATTGTTGAATTTAAATATGAATAAATGTGCCTAATAGGTCAGGGTTATTAAGTCATTTAAGAAGGTTAGGAATATGATATTGCAGTTAAATATCCCAAATGTATTTGATGTTGTAAATTTGTAAATGTAAAAGGGCACTAGAAGGTATTGTGTAACAAAGTTTGACTTTAAATTTGACAAGATCAATATGCTAAGTGAAAATTTTGTTACAAGTTGATTAATTGATTATATTATTTTGAAGTCAGTATTCAAGAATAGAAATGATCACTGTGTTAATAATATAGTGAGCATGTGAGTCAGTAATATATTTGGTTTTAGTAATTTAAATGAGTTAAGAAGATTCAAAGATAAGTAGTTTTGTTTGTTTAGATTGTTTATTGTCCAAAGTGAATCAATAATCTAAAAATTTAAAAGGTATTTTAGAAGAGTGTAGAGAAAGAAGATAATTATTATAAGAAATAGATATATAATGAGGTAGAGAATTGTTGGTAACCAGAATGGATTTTGAAAGGTTAACTTAAATATTGGTCATAGCATAAAAGGATTCAGCTATAGATAACATATATGATAGTTTAGATTGTGATAAGGCAATTCAAAAAGTATCATCTATGTAAGCCAAAACAGAGCATTTTTTTTGTAATAAGTTAGATGTTTGAAGTTTGAGGTTAGTAGTCCAGAAGGATTGTAATTTGTAATCAGAAATATTTAAGTATATATAGGAGATAAGTGGATTATAGTAAATATATCATAACAAAGGAATAATAGTTTCACCTTGATTAATACTATTGTAAACTAGATAGAGTGAAGTTAAGCCAAAATTAGTTATGACTTGATTGTGACAATCAGTGAGAAGGTTAGAGAGAATGTTAATATTAGATGAAAAAAGTGAAAGATGAGAGAGTGTATGTTTAAAGAAAGTAAAGTTGACAGAGTTATAAGCTTTACTCATATCTTGTAAGAGTAACCAAATGTCTTTATAATTGCAAGAAGCATCTTCAATAAGGTTATTAAGAATATGGATAGAAATTAAAGTACTGTTGTTGGGAAGAGCAACATAATTAAAAGGTGAGAAAATTAAATGGGTTGAAAATACAGAGCTAAGTCGATTAGTAAGGATTTTGGTATAGAACTTGTAAATATGTTTGACAAAGCTAATAGATCGAGTAAGATTAAGGTCACTATTAAAGATGTTTCATTTAGAGATAAGATAAATGCAACTATATTTCCATTGCTTGGAAATTCTGTTTTCAAAAAGGCAATGATTAAAGAGAGCAATAATAGCAGAAGTGCATTAAGGGCTAATATGTTTGAGCATTTCATAACTAATACCTGTAGGGCCACAGGCTTTGTTATTAGATAGTTGGAAAAGAGTTCTTAGAAATTTATCATTAATAATAGGAGAATTAAGAGAATGATACTAAGTTGGATTAATGTGAGGAAGTGGAAGGTAGTACTATTGCCAAAAATTATTAAAGAGAGTTTGATTAATAGGTTTGTGTGCAGTTCAATTTTGAAAATAAGATCGAATAATGAACAATTTTACTTAGACAACTAAAGTAGGTTTACTTAATAAAAATTTGAGTAAAATGCAATTTTATTTAAAAAAAAATTTAGTACAAGTAATTTTTAAAAAGAGTTAATAATTTGTGTTTCCTTTAATTTAATTTAAAATTTATAATTAAATATTTAATATTATAAGTTATTTACTTAAAATTTTATTAAAATAATTAACTTTTTTATTTTATAAAACTAAAAATATTTTGTTTAAAAAAATATTTTTATTTAAAAACTTATAATCAATTAATATAATAAACATTTTTGTAAATTATGTTTTGTTTTTATTAATTAATATTTTAAAATTTAAACTTTTTTTAAATCAAATTAAATTTAAATATTTGATTAATTATTTAAATAAATCAAATTTAAATCAGTATATATGGGCTAGATGCTATAAAAAAAGCCAAAAATAACAAAAAATAAAAGATTTTTTTTTCTTTTTTGACAATTTTGCTGAGATTATTTTTGTATCCTATATTTTTGAACTAATGTTCTCAATGTTTTTAGTCACTAAACCTTAACCACCTGGTTCATACTTTTAAACTTTTTAAGAGTAATCTGTTATACTGATCTCTGCCAGAATTAAAAGGCTTTGCTAGGCTCTGTTCAGAACTGGCTGTTATTAAGAGTTCATATAATATTTCTTATTGTTAGATTTTCAGTCTCACATTATATTTTATAACTTCAGTTATTCCAAATCAGGCTCTAACTCATATTCATCATTAGGTGGCTTCTCAATTACAGATTACTTGTCTTTTCTAGAAATAACTCTATCTAATAACATCTTAGATCTCTGGTGCCATGGTGTTGCAGTTCTCTATTTTTAGAAATGCATTTTTACAATTGCTATTATTAGAATTTGAACTGGCAACCTTGTGATTTGTGATCTTGGAGTATAACTGCTATGCTATCAGTCCTAAAGGTTAAAAAAGATTTTTAAAAAATCAATTTTTATATTATAAATCTTATAATAAATTATAAGAAAATGCAACTTTAAAAAGCTATACTGCAAAACTTTATTAATACAACTACTTTTATATCTTAAGTAAAAATAATTCTAATTTAATTTTAAATTAATTTTATATAAAAAAACTCTTTCAAAAAATTTTATTTTTAACTCTTTTTTCAGCATTTAAGCTATATTTATATATTTTTTTTGATGTTTTTTTTGGTCTTTTGAGTTTTATTAATAACTTTTTTAATAATATAATTCTATAAACTATTATAGAAAGAGTATACAATTAGCTACATATGTAACTTTTTTATATTACTTATTTAAGAAGTCTGCTCAAAGATTCTATACTAATTGCTATATCTAATACTTCTGTTTGGATGTTTTTTTAAAACTTTCTAAACCTACATCTGTGTTAATATTATTAGTTTATGTTCATATTATTATCTTAACCTTAGAACTATTTTATTCTTAAGATAAATCTTTTAAAGTCTTTGTATCTATTTTTATAACTAACTTGGTATTGCTATAGCAAAACTAACACTTGTGATTAGAGTTATATTATTAAACTACTATGCCCTTGTAGAGTTTACTTGAATCTTAGCATTTACTTTATAGCATATCTTTAGTACTTTAGTATACCTCTGCCTTTTTACTAGACTCTCAATTCAGATAACTTATATAAAACTATAACCAGTCTATTAGTATATCAAATCAGCTTAATATTTTTTTTCTAGTTCATTTTAATAGTTTGATTAGTAGTATCTCTAAGACTTCCAACTTATACATTCTTATTTATTTAGATAATAAGATCTTGGTATTTATTTTTAATGGTCTAGTCTTTATAATAATAATATCAAAGATTCATGTTATCTTTTTACTAGGTCTTCCTAAATAGACTTTTTGTCTTCTAATTTTAACTAATTTATATGATCACAAGAACTTATCTAAAGTTTGCATTGCTTGATGCTAGTTTGTATATCTTTGTATAACCTATTATACAGATGTTTTATAATCTGTCAGTTATGTTGATATAACTGCCATTACAGGTATCTTAACTTAATTATTAGAAACAGTTGCTATAATATAAATATTATATAAGTAATTATTTAAATTTTTACTATTAATAAGATTTGACATCCAATTTGCTACTTAAAGGTTAACAACATATTTACTTTACTAAGTTATTACACCCTATCAATATATTTTAATTTGATTAAATTTAAATTAATTTAATATTTAATTTAATTTAAATTTAAAAAACTTTAATATTTAAAATAGAATTTAGTATTAATTACTTTTTTTTAATAATGCTATAACTGTATAAAAATATTTTTATAATTATTACACTTCTATATAATCATCAATTTTTATATTCCAGAAGTATAATTATAAAAAGTTTAAATTATATTTTATAACTTTTTAATATTTTTTATATATTTTATTTTTTTCTTTATCAATAATTAATTCTTAAAAATTATCTTCTATTTTTTGATTTAACTAACAAACTGACAGCTTACAGATTATTGCTAACTTTAATTATAACCTTTTTATTATTTTATTCATTGATTTTAAAATTTTATAAACATAAAATAAGTTTAAATTAACAATTTATAATTATTTACTTATTCTATATATAAGTTAAATTCTGGCTATACTTTTTTAAAGCTAAAATTTTTGCTATCTTTTTAACAATTATTACAGCTTCTAGGCACTGTTTTGTTTATATTTTTACTAACTTATAATTTATTATTTTCAAATACTATAGCATTTGCTAATTAGTATCTACTTATTTATACATCTATATATTTTTTTCTATTTAGTAAACTTTTATTAATTTTACTAATCTTATAATATTTAGTTTATTTTTTATAAAGTTATTTCATATTAAAATAACTTATTTGAACTTGAACTAAATTTTGAAACTCTAGATAATATAAATAAAATAGAACAAATATCTTATTTTATTAATAAATTAAAATATTTAATACAAATAAAAATTTTTTATTAAATATTTACAATATTTAATAAAACTTAAATAATAACAATCAAATATAATATAATAATATATGAATTAGAAAAACTAGTCAAGGTTTTTTTTAATTTATTCTAGTTAAAAACTAATTTAAAACAATTATTTATAGCATTTATTAAAAAATAGAAGATATAATATTACATTAGGTATTTAATTTAATAATACAAATGTAGTTTAGAAATCTTTATTTTAGAAATTTTTTTATAATTAAATTTTTTATTATATCTTAAAGTTTCTATTTTTTTTTTTTTGGTATTAAGCTGAGGCCTTGCTTATATCTTTATTAGTAATTTTAGTTATATATATTAATATACTATATACTAAGATATACTAAGATTGTAAACTACAAAATAAAAATTACATGCAAGAATTAAAG
>CAJVQA010010708.1:0-11214 GCA_910591915.1 Cetraspora pellucida | reverse complement strand
TTAACAAATCAATAAAAATATAAGCAAAATCTTATTTTTTTAAAAAAAAAAATTTTATAATAGCAAATTATAAAAAGGCTTCTAAAGATTTAATAAAAAAAGTGATATATCTTAGAAAAAAAAAATTTAAGTTAACTGTAAAGTATTATTTTAGAGTGAATCATTCTGAATTTAGAAAGTCAAAGAAACAATAGAATATTTATTATAAAAAGAATTTTTACAGACCAGTAAAAAATTTTTCAAAATTTTTATTAAATGATTATTGTCAAAAAAAAATAACTTTAAACTTTATTATAATTTTTGGTTAAAAGTATTTTAACAACTATTTTTTGTTAAAAAATCTAAATTAAAATATTTTTAATAACCTGTGAGTCAATTGCAAAGTGGTTACGCTCCTAGGTCACCAATCACAAGGTTGCTGATTCAAGTTCAACAGGGGATGTAAACTGTATTAGAACTACGATTATGGATTAACCATATCAGATTACATATTACAAAAATAGAAAGATCTTTGGTACCCAGATTCTTAAATGGCAACAGATCTGACATAAGAAGACTGTGATAATTAGAAGGCTAATAATAATAATAGAACAAAGGAATTTCTGATTAGGAATAATCTCAATGAAATTCCAGAGTAATAGGAACACAAAAATTAGTATATAGATAGTATCGTAAATGTATACAAACAATGTAAAATGTAGACAGGGTTCTAATAGAAGGTTCTGTAAACTTGAAATATGAACTAATAAAACAGCCACTATCTGTAGCTCACTAATAACTATGCAGTAGGAAATTAAAAAAAATATATATATATATTTTTAATAATATTTAAAATTATTCTTTTTTCTTAATGATACTTAAAAATTTTATTTATTATATTTAGAATTATTCAAAATATTGTGAAATAATTTTATACTAGCAAATAACCCTCACAATGCTTTAGGAATTATATTAAAAAATTTTATAAATAATGTTGATTTTTAACTATAAGAACAATTATGATTAATTAGTAAAAAAAATTAATATTAATTGATTTAGTAATTAATTATTGTGACAGCTGATGCTAATTTTGGCTGATGCTAAAGATCATATGACATTTTGGTCTAAAAATTGCAGATCACGAAGATCGAGAAATTTCAAAAACAAACATTTGTTCTGCCATAAATCAGTTATAACCTAAAAATTTGCATAAAAAACAACTTTTAGTGTTCTAACAAAAAGCTTTCCTTGAACAATTTGCTAATATGCCTGCTAACATTTGACCATATTGTAATCACTAACTCTAACTTAAACAAAGATAAGTTCCATGACTATCTCAGTATTATCAGCAAAAACCACATGACCAATAAAAATTCTTAAGTTCATTTATGTTAGAGTTAGTGTCTAGAATTTGGAAGGTTAGAAGGTTATATAGTAAAATTGTTTAGGGAAAAATTTTTGTTAGTGCACGAAATGCAAAATTTTAAGAAATAAGCAATTTTTGACAAATAATTGTTTTGAAATTTCCTGATCTTCCTGATTTGCAATTTCTGGACCAAAATGTCATGTGATCTTCAGCATCAGCCAAATTCAGCATCAGTCGTCACAATCATTATATAGAGCATTGTCAATCAAAATATGTTATAATAAAATTATGAAAATTGTTAATAAAAACTAATTGTAACATGTTATTTATAACAACTTACTCAATATAATAAACTTTGAATATTAATATAAATAATGACTAATGACACTTCATGTTATGTACAATTAATTTTTTATTATCAATTTTTTTAATTTTACTATATGTAATATGTATATATGTTTTGATTAACAATACCAGAAGAAACATATTGCATATTGATAGTTAGCTGTAGGGTAATAAATGTGGCTGATCATAATGAAATTGGATCATAGTGAAATTTAATTTATTTTATGTAATTTTAAAAAATTTTTTGGGTCTCTTTTTGTCAGCTCTTTTTATATAGTTAAGTTAGGTTTAGGGCTAGGGTTATTAGTAAAAGAGTATATATAGATTTTAGTAGAGCTTATATTTTTAAATTGAGACCCCAAATTTCACTATGATCTGATTTCATTATGATTAGCTACAGTAAATGATTGTAGTTATCAATACAGCAATATGCAACTAATCAATACTAATTGATTATTATAATCGATCGATGTTTATTCGCATATATACAAATTTTACATAATTTCAGTAACTTGGATTTCTTAGCTGATAGTACTGTAGCTCTATGAAAATGGCTAGCATTATGGACTTTGCATTTAAAACTCTGGTCAGTTGGCATTATTTTAGCAAAGATTTGCAAATTATAATGCTAGCCAGCCTTATGCAATATCGAGATTGCAGAATTGTTAGGTCATATGACAATAGAAAACCTTGCCAAATACAAATACAAAAATACGCTTAAGCTTGATCAATTAGTACAGTAACAGGTAATACCACATTTGTGATATGAATGTATATGTCATGCAACCCAAAATTTCTAAACTTAGCATTTATTTACTAACTTATCATCTAATCATCAAAAATCTCTCTATAAACTATGTTGGCAGTATAATGCCTCTCTTGATCTGCTATTCGACTACCCTCTGCAACAATTTTAATATCATGGCAAGAACATATTTTAGAAAGTGCCACATACAATTGTTCGTAAGTAAATACAGGCTCTGGAAGATAAAGCCCAAGTTTTGGAATTGGTTGACCTTGTGATTTATTGATTGTTAGTGCAAAGGCCAGTTTAATTGGAAATTGATAGCACTGAAATATAAATGGGAGTTCTGTATCAGATGGCTCAAGAATAATATATGGAATGAAAATGCACTGTCCAGGACATGTGCCTATAACAATTTCTGTGTTAAGGACATGTTGTTGAAAACCTCGAATAATTTGACGTGTCTTATTGCATAAACCTTTTTTTGCATTTAGGTTGTGAAGTAATATAATTGGAACACCTTTTTTAAGTTCCAATTTGTGAGAAGGCATTCCATTTAGAGAGAGCATGTTAAGAAATTCAGAAAGATAAAGATTATTATTAACACTCTCAGCATCTACGATGGAGTCAATAGAACAGTATGTTTTTTTTTCACTAAGAAAGTCAGATAATATCCAATCATTGATTTCATCAACTCCTTAGTTTTTTGTTGTCAAAATTGTGCATTCTAGAAGATATTGACGGTCATTCTATTTTGTTTGGAGGTCACAATATGTATAGTTAATTAGATCCTTTAGGTGACCTTCGATCATTATATCATCAGGTAATCGAATGAAATCCTGGCTAATATTAGGGTAAGTGTGTTCTTTTCTCTCTCCAATTTGAAGAAGATAATTTGCAAATTCTGCAGCATCAGAATCATGCATCTGTTGAAGACACATATTTCTGGTAAGTGCATTTGCTAAATCGAATCCCAAAAATAGAAGCATTTAAGGCTTGTATTAACAATTTGCCCTTGTGATCTATAAAGAACAACTGGTAAGATTTGGTGAAAATCTTCTTCAAGTACTATAAGCTTTTTATCAAAAGGTCTATCTATGCCTGTAAGATCATGCAATGATCTATCAACAGCTTCGAATGCAAGTTTGTTAGTCATGAGAGCTTCATCCCAAATTATAATCTTTGACTCTAGTATTAGATGAGCATTATCAGATTGTTTTGGTAGTTGACATGTTGAGGTATCTTTTAATTTTAGGAGAATCTTTAATCAGGAATGTGCAGTTCGGCATCTATAAGCAATAATGATGTGATTTCTGATAAAGCTAAGGCCAATGCAATTTGGTTTCTAATATGAAAGTAAGCTAAAAGGATATTATATAAGAAGGTCTTTCTGGTGCCGCCAAGGCTATTAATAAAAAAAATGAAAAGTTCAGAATCAGTCTGTTCTGCAGCTGCAACTATGGCATCATATATTACATGCTACTTATCATTTAGCAAAGAAATGCCTTCAAGAATCTGTTGCAATTCATCTTGTGTGAATGATGTTTTATCTGCAAAGAGCTGTATATGCCTATTACAGTTCAGTAAATCATATTGTATAGCAGGCAACTCTGGAAAGTCTTCAAGGCAATTTCCACATTGTCTAACATGATCTTCAATTTCAAGCAAAGTACGACTTACAATTAAAGGATCTTCTAGTGCAGCATTCTTATCAAGCTGCCATGCTGCATGTACAAAATCTTCTGTTAGAACTGGCAGGTAAGTATCCTAAAGGCCTCTAATATCCATAGGTTAACAATAGACTAATATGGTTGCAAATAAAAAACATAGTTGCAATAGCATCTGAAAGAGGCTTGCTTCAGATAAGCAGTTAAACCATTCTTCATTACTTTTCAAAAGACTCAATTGCTGCACTGCTTGCTTGAAAGTTGAATAGGTGATACCATTAATTGTATGCAGGTTCTCAAATAAAGTTGGATCATGGATGTGATATAGCAAAAGGCATAAACAAAAGTACTCTGAATCATTTAGTGCACAAAAATATAACCTTCCAATTACTTTGTTCCTGGTTTTTTTTTAGCACCACCAGGTCTCTTCTGTTCATCGAAAAAATTTTGGAAATTCTAAATATAGGAGATTTGCTGCTTCTGGATTATCCCTGCAGGTGTCAAAGAATCTGATAAGTTTTGTGTGCATGGTTGTGAATATAATTTCATTTGGATCTGAATCTGCATCAAAAAGGACGAATTGTTGGTTTGGTAGGTGTACCTATAGTCAAGGATAATAAAAGTATTTTATTATTATAGATTATTTTAATATAGAAAACATTTTACCTTTTTTTTTAAATTATTAATCCAATAAAAACAAAAAAAAATTAGCATATTACCTGCAATCTTTCTATTCTATGCAATCTTTTTTGTAGGTCATATAAAAATATTTGTCAACATGCTTCAGACGCTGAGACATATCGAGCATCAAGATATTTTTAGATCTCATCATTTGTATTTTCAGTACCATTATTTTGGACAGCAACCAAGGCTTGGTCATGTCCTTTATAAACATATTTGTATAAGTATTTGACTGATGTAATAGTAGAACAAATTTCTATATTAACATGACAGTTATACTTTTGGGTAAGATATAGGTTGTATGGTATTACCCATCTACATAGTAGGTAATTATTAGCTATGTTCATTTTTGAATAAAGAAAAAACAAATGGATCTCTTTTAGCATAAGTCACCTATTAATAAGTATATTATTGTCCATAAAGTGGGCAATAACCCAGACCAGATAATCGAATAATGACAGAATGGCCACTGGCTGTTTTGCAGCAAGTAGCTATTCTGTCATTATTTAATGGGTTTGATTCTTAGATTCTTGGTTATACTATTTTTTCAAAGTAAAGATATGTATTTCATAAAGTTTAGCTTACTACAAATCATAAAACTTTTTTCATTTTGTACCTTTTTTTTTTTAGCCAATGACTTTTACTTTTTGTTAGTAAAATAATAGATTAAAAAATTAAAAAAAGTAAGTATAAATAGGAACCAGAGAATAAAATATATTATTAATCAATTGATTTTGGAGTAGGGTCACTTATACCAAAAGAGATCCAAAACAATTTACTGATATACCTATTGTCTAATATATAACCTTTTGATTGAATAGTACACCTGTTGTATTGTTGCCTATATACTGGATATCCATTTTTATCCTTTATGATAACATCGGTAAAATCCTTAAGATATTTTTTGAACAGACTTTATTTTGCATACATGGAGTGTTTGGTGTAAGGTCACCACAAGGCCTATGTATCATACATCGAATAACTGTTTCATAAAGGCATGGCTGAAGAATGGGGTTAAGAATTTTGGTGAAAACAATATTATCATAGTCAGATATGATTTGTGGTTTATCTTCTTCAGAAAGTATAATTAGTATATGCATGTGCAGAAGGCCTCTTTTTTGAAACTCTATAACTAACACAAATGCTACTACTTTTCCTAATATATTCATTTTTGTGAGATCTTTTAAAATGTCCTTCAACTTGAGGTAAAAGACATGAGCAATGATATTAGGTCAGTTATTTGGTGTTTGTTCATCATAGAGCTCTGCAAGAATCTCAGGCCAATTTGGGTTGCAAGTAACTGTAATGAATAAACTTGGCTTCCCAAATTCTCTCACAATTGTCATTGCATCTTGATAGCATTGGCTCATATACCAATCACTGCCAGTAAATGATGCAGGCAAAATAATTTGAGTTCTTACATTACTAAAATTTTGAAAATCACTTGCTATTGTATCAGCAAGTTCTTGGTAAAGATCAGCACGAATTGTATGCTGATTCATTCTCTGCCAGAGAAGTCTATTCTGATCAATTTTAGCATACTGGTCAACTATATATTGGTAAAAAAGATGCCTAGTATGATGAAGTATACCATCAATAGAACATCGTATATGCAAACGATATGCAGCATGGTCTCATAGTGTGACATGAGTTCTCTGTTATGTCAACCTTATTTCATTGTCTGAACCTTCATTCTCAAGATCATTGTTACTCTCATATTCATTGGTATCATAATTATGATAACTTGGGTTGTTATATCTAGTATTTGTTGAATAAGGAATACCAGGATACCCTCCAAGTTGGCCATATGGAAATAGCAATAGATATTGAAGTGCATTATATGCTGCATAATATTCTGATATTCTTTGCAATTGACTCTGAGTAGTTCGAAGAATAATATCACAGCCACTATTAGTACTGTTATCAACAACAAAACTGTGACTTTATTAGCAGTAGGCCTGTTATAATGCCATATATCATGGCCTTGACCACTTAAGATTTTCAACACAACTGGTCTACCTTTATGGACAAACTGGCCAGCACTATGGAAAATTTGGACAAATGGGTTGTGTATGTGAAGATCATGCTGAATATTCCTAAGAGAATACAATCTAAATTAGAAAACACGTTGTGACGGCAGTTCAATTCGACCTTAAAGTTACCATTATAAATATAAATCTGAGAGAATTTTGGTATGCAATTCTCTGAAGGAAGTAATGAGCCAATTTAATGGTAAATTGCACCATGAACATGGTAAGTATATACTCCATTAGTTTCATTTGCAAGATCTGAGTCAATTGATGCTCTTATTGATGTGAAAGCAAAAACAGAATTGAACAAATGAATTTGCCTCAAATATGGATCTCCAGTTGTGGGTAAGTTTTCTGTAAGTATCCTTAAAATTGATACAGGTGCACTACCTAATGGTGCCAGTACAACTTTTCTACCATGACAGCAATTAGTTGGAGACTCTGTTGGCCAACATAAAGCTTGACAGTAATTACCACAAATCGACATTCATTGAAGCATATGACAGCCACTAATAACATTTCTTCTACTAATAACTATTGGATTAAAGTTGTCAATCATACTCCGGGCAAGATTATGTGTTGTCCTGGTACATCTTCAAATAGATTGAGTCTGAACAGATATGTTGTCATGCTCAGGTTAAAGAACTCTGTTGTTAATTTGATCATCTACATTGACTAAGTATTATGAAATTAGAAAGATATGATCAATTACTTATTTAGTAGTGCCAATTGGCAAACAATTTAAGCTAAGTATTTTCTTATAATAAGCTAATTTTAATTTATATAAATTATGTGCAATCTTAAATGCTTTTTACATGGAATTGGTTAAGCTAATTTTAAATATTTAATAACTTTAGCCAACTAAGTCGACTAAGGTTAATTATTAACAAATCGATTATAATCATTAAATCAGCTCAATGAACCTCTGATTGAGTTATTTGTTACTTTATTTAAATTTTCATAGTATTTTCTGGCAGCATTAATCTTTCTATTATTTGCCTTTTTCAGTTATCAGGAGTTTCTTCATGGTCTAAGGTCCGATATCATTCATCTTGGCAAATATGAGGTGGTGTTTCAGGTCTTGATCATTTTCGACCCATTTTTTATTTTATTTTATTTTAATTTTTCTTTTTTTTTTGCAAATAATTTTATAACTAACAATAAGTGTTTGTGATTTGAATAATTGCGAAAACTTATATGATTTATTTAACATGATGCATTAGTTATAAGATATAAAGGTGGTACATAATTTTTTATTAAGGTAGGATGTGTATAATGTACATAGGTCATAATATGTAATATTTTTATTGTTTTATTAGCAGATGCAAGTTCTATTGTTACTGATGAAATACTGATACATCAAGGCTATCTTGTAATATTAGTTTAAAGGTAATCTTTTTTATTATATAGCTACTTTTAATATAAAATTTTTGCTTTATTATCATTTTTACTGGTTAAAATTTTCTTAATTAAATTTTGCCATGGTTGTAGTAAGATTATTTCATACAATTTAATGAAAAAAGAGGCCCCAAATATAGAAATAACAGAATTAAAGTGATACTGTATAAGTGTCAAGTATGCTCGATAGTTTAAATAGCCTTGAATTAGCAATTATGGCCATCCTGAATTAATGTAGCAAATAATACACTATTGGCTCTCTATAAGTGCACTTTTTATAAGTACAAATTCTCTCTAAATATACATTATTTGATCAGTTTAATGTAATTATGATAGATTACTCTATAAGTGCACATTCTATTTCCCAACAATGTGCACTTATAAAAGGTTGACTATATTGAATTCAGAAATTCAACACTTAATTCAAAATAACGTATCTAAAATTAATATGCAGGTATACTTGCCAGACAAATCCCAAATCTCAAAAAAAAATCTTGCTGTTTATAAAAAATTAATCAACAAAATAATCTTGATATTTTGCAAATACATTATATATAATCATAAAAAATATATACTTATTTGTTTAAATAGAGATTAATAGTAAAGTTTTTGAAATATTAGTTTGACCAAGTTTGGGTTTGGGTAACCCAAATTATAATAGTTTGGGCAGCAAGTATAAAATGTACAGATGAGACTTATACAATAGAAATGCTGTGATCGCTTTTTTAATTTTTTATTTATAGTTATAGCTGAAGCTAGAAATAGCTAGAGACTGAAAATTTTAATATGAAATTATTTTGTAAAAAAATTTTTAATCAAAACTTTAATTTAGAATTACAATGAAAATTACAACAGAAATTGAAACTTTAATTCAGAATTAAAAATTATAATGGAAATTATGCAAAATTCATATTTTAGACCAAAAAAAAATTTTTTAATTGTAAATAGCTCAAAGGTAACAATGTGTTGCAATAGAAACTTTTTAATAATTATTAAAGACAGGGAATGCAATAAATTATGTGTGCAGTATATGTAAAATATGCAATTTGCTGTAATTAAAAATAAAAATTACGATTTAATATTTTTTGCTTAAACAAAAAAAAAAATACAATTTGTCATAAAAAAACTTGGCAATTTTTTAAATACTGCAATTTTAAAATACTGTATTCAACTGAAAAATACTGATCTGCTTTATAATTTTGAATTAATTAAATGCACAATTAACAAAATACTGCGCTTAACTAATAATTTATAATAAAAAATTATTTTACATTTTATTAATACATTTTTCTTATGCTTTAACATATTACAATGCTATTTAACATAATACTAAAAATATATTAATTTATTTCGCACTTTAACATACTACTAAAAATTTAATTTATTTCTTTTAAATTATTTCGATCGTTAATGTACTACTAAAATTAAATTAATTCGAATATTAACATACTATTAAAATTAATTTATTTCTCAATTTAACATACTATTATTAAAATTAAATTATTTTATACTTTAACATACATTTAAGATTTGGTTAATCATACTAAAAGGATAAAAGTATTATTTTTATCATAGTACAAACTTGTATTATGTATATATTTTTTATTATAGTACAAACTTGTATTATGTATATATATATATGATCTGGAAAAGCAAGTGTTTTAATTGGCTAAATTTGTGTTCTGTGTTTTTATGAAATTTGAACTAATCTGGAATATTTTTAGCCAATCACAGAATTATTTACTATAATACACATTTGTATTTTAATATTAAAGATATATATGATTTAGAAAAGCAAGTGTTTTAATTAGCTAAATTCGTGTTCTGTGTTTTTATGAAATTCAGACTGATCTGGAATATTTTTAGCCAATCACAGGATTATTTACCATAATACACACTTGTATTTTAATATTAAAGATATTTTAAATTATTTCAAATTATTTTAATTCTTTCACAATACTTCAAATAGTTTCAAATATTTTCAAATTTTATTTTACTAAATTTTTATAGCTTTTAGAGAAATTTTGGTTATTGCAAAGTACTTTAACTACTAAGATTAAGAATGCTATATTTGCTATATTTGGAAATCTTTTAACTTCTATTAATAATAAAGCAAAACCTGAGATTGTTCTTAAATGGAAATGATCTAAAGAAACCAAATCTTGTTATAAGCAATTTTTTAAGAATACTTCTGAAGACTTAAAAGATACTTATATATTACTTATATTAAACAAAATTTGG
Organism: Cetraspora pellucida; assembly: GCA_910591915.1. Lineage (NCBI taxonomy): Eukaryota > Fungi > Glomeromycota > Glomeromycetes > Diversisporales > Gigasporaceae > Cetraspora > Cetraspora pellucida. The sequence continues at coordinate 762 of CAJVQA010010708.1, read as the reverse complement.
CCTTCTAGTAATGCAACTCTAGAAAAAATTATATATGTTTTAGCAGTTTGTCAAACTATGCTTGATCTAATGCAAGATAGTTTGATGATTTCTGAAAGCTTTATAAAACACAAACTTTTAAGAAATTTGGTATATATATATTATATTATTATAAAATTTTATATATATAACCAAAATTTTTTTTATTTATTAGCAAAAGTTAAAAAATAATAAAAAAATTTTAACATTAGATACAAAAAATGATATATCAAGTTCTGAAGAAAATAAAACTTCAGAAAACTTTGAAAAAGTATAATTTTATGTTTTATATTTGAAATTAATTTAAAATATTTTAAATATTTGCATATATTTGCATATAATTTTGAATATTTTAATAATTTGTAACCTTTTTTTATATTTTTTAAAATAAAACAAATGTATAATTAAATATTTAAAATTTGGTATTTTTATATTAGTTTTTCAAATATTTCAAAAAATATTTTTATTAATTATTAATTTATTAAATATTTTTCTATTTTATTGTTCTAAATATTTCTAGAATACTCAAACTAGCTGCAGTAAATGAAAATTATTTTACAAAAATCAGAAATAGTTTGTATTATTTTAAAATACTTTTTTATTGTTAATATTAATTACAATTAACAAATTTTATTAAACAAATAAAAGGCTAAAAAAAGATATAATCAATTTTTTTTTTTTTTGTTATGCCAAAGTAGAAACTTTATTAAGTAATAAAAGTAATTACATTAAAGATTTCTAAAC
>CAJVQA010010707.1:0-11214 GCA_910591915.1 Cetraspora pellucida | reverse complement strand
AGCAAATGTTAGGGTCAAAGGAGTTTAAAGATGTTGTAGTTGACCCTAATGTGTTGTCTTCTACAGATATGCTCACCATTTTAGGCTTGGCTTGCACAGCTGCGGAGGATACCATAGCCTGCTCTGTTTGTTGAGTCTGGCCATCATATGCCTAGTCCTTTGCTACCTGCTTAAGTTTTGATTATTCTTGTAAAATAGAATGGGCAAATATTTTTTTAAAATCATTATATGCAACAGGCTTTAATTGTTTTGCTTATATTTTTTCACTAGTATTGATTTTTTTAATAGCAAATACTATTTTAATTAAAAAATAGCTAGGAGTTATAGAGTCTGAATAAATAATGAAAGACATAGTAACAGTATTTTCAAGATTATTCATAGAAATATTTTCAAGCAATTTGGTAAGCTCTTTTAATAGCTTAACCTTTATTATAGCATTATTTGATTTAGCAACTTATTCAATCTATTTGGTAAATAACTTTAAAGTGAGTGTAGTATCTTCATTATGTTCTTCTCACTCTTTATAGGTGACTATTTTTTTTTTGATTTCTGGCCATACATGCAAATGACCTCTATTTGTTACAAAGCAGTTTGTACAAATAAATCGAGATCTATTACTATTTAATAGTTGAGTTAATAGTTCTTTATATTCAGTAATTGCTGGACAGTTATATAATTCACAGCATGAGACTTTGATTATGCATTTACAAACATTTTAGATATGTAAAAAACATGTACTTCCTTTTGTAAAAAAACATTTTATTTTATTGCAAAGAAAACAATAACATAATGTAATCATACTTTCTACTGTTAACTGTTTATCTCTTATACCTTGATGCAAATACTTTAGATTATAGTTGTAATGGTACAGACAAATACTTAATTTTGAGACTTCTTCACTAACATTATTTACAGTTTAAGAATTAACCTTCTATATTTCTGATAGTTAATTTGCATTTTGAACTTCAACATTATTGCATCTTCAAATTATAGTTAATTTATTGTAATTTTATTATCAATAACAATACAATTTGTAAATTTTGTAAAACATTCTACATTAAACAGAAGTGGCATATCAAGTTTCTTTTCAAATATTTTTATATTATCATTACTCTCAAATAATTCAATATTTTCAATTAATTCATTATTTATTTTCTTAGCAGATTTAGTTATTTCTTTTAGTTTTTCATATGAATACCAATTAAACATAAAAGCATTATCATCCTCTACTACTTGTTTGATGCCAATATTGAAATCTTTACTAAAATCAGATTGAATTCTTTTTCAAGATTGAATGAAGCAGATTCTATTTTTTTCTTAAATATCTAAATTTATTTTCTTTTAAACTGTATATATTAGTATTAGTAATTTATGTTCACAATAATTCTGTAGTTTGAAAAGTTAAATGAATTGTTATTTATATTTTTTTCATAATTATTGTAATAGTTTAGATGGAATAATCAGTCTGTTATAGTAAATTTTTACTTAAAGCATTTCTTAATTCTGTAGTTCTATTTTTTCTAATTTGAAATTGAAACTTTCAAAATTTGAAATCTTTAAAATTTAAGATCTTTGAAATTTAAATGATTTTCAATGAAATCTAAAAATCTTACCAAAACCAAAATCTTTTAAACAGTACCAAAGTTAGAACTGCTCAAGTGCTTTGTTTAATGTATTAATATGTAATTTTTAAAATACAGATTTAGAAAATCAATTACAGTAAATCATATTCTTAAAACCAAACTATACTTTAAGAATAATAAGAATAAGTGCATTTATGAATGTCATGTATAGACTTGGGTTTGAGTTTAAGTATGTATTTAGAGAAGGTATGCACTTATAAAAGGTGTATTTATAAAGGTTTTACTATACTTATAACTGGTGATTATGTTAAAAATTAGATATTTTATTTAACAATTAACAAATTTTTAATAAATTTAATAAAATCATAATTATAATTTTAATAAATAATTTAATAAATATTATTTATTTAATTATTTTAATTACAACTGAAATAAAAAAATACTGAAAAATAACATAATTCTAATAATACTCAATATGCTATTTTGCTTGCCATTCAAAATTATTATAAACTTTACAAATGCAAAAAAAAAAATCTAGAAAAATCAATATGATGCTTTAGCAAAGTGTATAGACTAATGCTTTTTATTCTTTTGATCCAAATTTAAACTGAAGTCAATGTAGTATTTTACAAAGTGCACTTTTCTTCTAATTTAAATTCATTATTCCAGAGAATCTAATGTGGTTTTCTTGCAAGCTGTATTGGTTAATGCTTTTTGTTCTGATCTGAATTTATTATTCTGGAAAAGTTAATGTAATTTTCTTGCAAAGTGTATCAGCGAATGCTTTGCACTCTTCTAATCTAAACTTATTACTATAACTAAGATTCAGAAAAGTCAATATAGTGTTTTGCAAAATGTGTTAGCTAATAGTTTTCATTTTTCTAATTCAAGTTCTTTTAAGATCTAGAAAAGTCAAAGTGGTGTTCTTGCAAAATGTCTTAATTAATGCTTTCTCTCCTTTTTAATCATAATCTAAAAACTGTAAAACAGGTTGTTAACAGTTTTGTTAATATTATGTAATTTTAAAACTTAGCACTGAAGTTTACTAGTAATCTCATTCTTTGTAGTAGATTTGATCATTATTTAGTACTATAAATTATAAAACAGAAAGGCATCTTTGAAGGCATAATTCTTTTCAGATTTATTATTTTTCATACTTTTAAAACATAAGGATAATAAACTGTTTTTGTTACCAAATCATTTTACATTGTCCAGAATGCAACTGCCTTTTAGAAAACCTTTAAAAACAATGATTTAAAATAGTCTATTATTGTAATTTACTATGAAAATTGCAAATTTTATATAATATAGATCACTCAAATTTCATAGTAAAAACTTTATCACTTGATCTGTGTGACATCTTGGTTGACTGCTAATAAATGTAGATTTTATTACTATTGTATATAATTTTATAATTTTAATATAATAAAAAAAGTCTATTATATTTTTATATATCAGTTGTATAAAAGGTAAATTAAATAAATAATCATGAAGCTTTCTATTAAAAAATAGTTCAAATCAAAAATATTGATATGTAAGAACAATATGAAATGTGAATTGATGAAAAAAGTAAAGAATGCTATAAATGCAAGTCATGTAATAATGTGTATACAAAAAATGTAACTCAATTTTAAGAGCATTTAGATGCTTGTATATTACACAAAACAGATAAAACCTCTTATGCTAATAAAAGGCAAGAGCTTTTGAATTTAGATGGTTTAACTCAAGAAGATCAAATCAAATTAGAATATTTGCTTGCTTGTGTCTTCTATACTTCAAAACTCCATTTAACATAATTGAAAATATAGATTTTTAAGCTTTTTTTAAAAAAGCTTGTTTTTTTTTTTAATATTCTATCATGATATATTCTTTCTGAATTACTTCTTAATAAAGAATATACAAACTTAAAATTAGATGTTCAAAATAGTCTTGATGAAACACCTTATCATTGTTTGGTTATTGATAATTAGTCAAACATTTATAAGTCATCAATAATTAATTATATGATAACTATGCCAATTTGAATTTTTATAAAATCTGTTTGTATTACTAAAGATATGATGCACAAAATTAGAATTAATAAATTTGTTAACATAGTTACTAATAATATAAATAATATGAAAGTTATATAAAAATTTTAAAAGATAAATATCAAAATAAGATTTTTTTAGAATGTTAGGTACAAGAAATTAATTTTTAAATTAAAGATATTCTTAAAAATAAATTGGCATTACAAATTCTAAAAAAAACAAGAAATTAGTTTTATTTTTTTGTAATTACCAGATTCCTTTAACAATTTTTCATTATTTACAAAAAGAAATATATAATATTGAAGTTGTACTTATATTAACTGTTGAGACTAGATGGACTCAGTTATTGAATATCTTGATCATGTTCAATAAACTTAAACTGTAATATATGCTTTATTAATTGAAAATAGTAATAAAATAAACAAAAATATTAAAATAATAATTGTAGATTACATATTTTGAGCAGATCTTAAAAATCTTTATGATTTTTTAAAACTGTTTATTATTTTTATATATTAGTTAGAATGTAACAAACCATATTTTTCATCAATATATAAAAATGCTACAAGATTTAAAAAATAAAATTGTAAATAATTTACAAGTTACAAATGAGCTACATAAAGATTCTTTACAAACAGCCTAAAACTGATAAATTAATTTTTTATATAATTCTATAATTATAGTTGCTTATACTCTTAATACAAGATATAGAGGTAAAAATCTTGATTATAACATTTAGAAAAATCAAATAAATAATAAAATAATTCAAATTGCAGGTAATGATAACAAAAACCAAGTATTAAATAAATTTGCAGAATATATTGCAAAATCAGATGGTTTTGCAAAAATGTATTTATGTGAAAATTTTATTTCAAATCTGTTAAATTAGTGAAATCTATTAAGTATGCAATATCTAATATTGAGCCAAGTTGCTTAAAAAATCTTAATAATTCTAGCAACTTTAGCAGCTAGTAAGTGTAATTGGTCAGTTTATAGATATATTTATTCAAAATTATATAATCAGATGTTTACTAAAAAAGCATAAAAACTTGTTTACATATACTGGAATATACAAATTCTTTATTAATTAGAAAGATCCATATCAAGTAAGAACTTGCAAGATAATATAGTTATAATTAATAATAATACAAACAATATTCGCTTAGATAATCAAGAACTATTATTAAAAAACAATGAAATGTTTGAAGATAATTTTACTAATAGACTTTTAAATATATTTGATAATAATAAATATGAATTTGATAATAAGTAAAAATATAGCTATAAATATTTTTTGCCTTAACATTGTAATGCAAAATCAAAACATTAGAAATTGGTCTAAATTTTAATATATTTGTAAAAATAATATACAAGTTATTATTTTGTGAATAATAAAGATTTGGCTAAGCTTCTATAATACTAGTAAACTAATTACATGTTAGTACACTATTAAATGTAAATTTACATTGTAATTTTAAAATTTATAAGTTAATTTAAACATAATAAATGTAATTTGTGTAATTTTCAATACTACTTAAGAATATAGTTTTCAAATTACTGTAAGTTTATATAATTTTGTTAAGTTTTTAGTAACATGATTTTTAAGTAGTTTGTAAGAAACATGATGATATACTCATATAATTGGTTGAATCATTATATAAATTGATTTGTAATTCAATAATGCTAGCTGAGTTTTTTATAGTACTAATATTATATATTATATATAAAATTTATATAAAATCTATATTACTGAAACTTAAGTAAAATTTCATTTGTAAAATATAATTTACAATCCTATTTGAAAACATTTCTTACTTAATTATAGCTTTTAAAAATAGGCTAAGTCAGTAAATATTATTACTTAATATTACTGTAAAATAGTTAATAAAAGTAATTTTATAATAATTTGATTCTTAACAGCAAATTTTTGTTCAATCTCAATTTTAAACACTTGCTTAGACTGTTATTATGTGTTATATATACAGTCGTCCCTCCATATAGTCACCTCTCATATAATCACATCATATGTAATCACATTTATGTTTAGGCTAAGTTATGATTTAATTTATAAGAAATAACCCTCTATATAAGCACAACTCCTTTATAAGCACATTTTTTAAAAAATTACTATGTGCCCAACTGTGTGATTATATGGGAGGATGACTGTATATATATTATATCTAAAGTAACAATTTATCTAAAATAGCTACTTAAAGAAGGTATTTTGGCACACTTACATTTCTATAATATCTTGTAATACATTAATCAAAATCAACTATTTTTAGTAATATTCAATTCATTTTACTGAGACAAATTGAATAATATAAAATTAATTATTTCTGATTATAACTTGAGAGAAAGTTGAATATTATTATGTTATTTTTTACTTTTTCTTATCTGAAAAAAGATTGACAAAGCAACAAGTACAAATAGAGCTAATATAAATAGAATTTTGCTAAATTTAGATAATTAACATTTGAGATCTATTACTAATTAAATGTAATTATAATTATCTTAATTTTATGATTTAATTTAGTATTTTCAATTTTAAAAATTTATTCATAACTGAAGTTAAAATTTGCATGATTTATAAAAACTATTTTTCCTAAAATATTATAGTTAGACCAACCAACTATTAAAATTATAAATATTAAAAAAATTGAACAAAAAGATTAGTATAAGAAATGATCCAACTAGGCATTATAAAATAAATACTTAATATATATTAAAATATAAACTGATATAAGCATTAATAGTATTTATCTTTTGTAAATATTAATTTAATATATTACAACAATTAAAATATATTGAAATTTTCAGTTAGCATACATACATTTCTATTTACACTATAACTTAATATTTTTTTTTGGTATTAAGGTGCTCTTTTTGGTTTTTTGACTTTATTAACATATTTTAGGAATATAGTTCTGTAAGAAGCTACTACAAGAAGAGCATACAATTGGCCACTCATGTAATTTTCTATATTACCTATTTAAGGAGTTTATCTAATGTTTTCTACTAATTGCTATACCTAACACCTCTGCTTGGATGTTTTATTTAAACCCTCTGAATCTGTCTCATATTACTTTATCAAGTTGAGCCTAGATCCTTCATCTCAATTTTAGAACATTTTTATTCTTAAGCTAAACTTATTAGAATCTGCTGTTTACTTATTTTTGTAGCTAACTCAGATATTGTTATGACAGAACCAATACTTGCAGTCAGAGCTAATTATTAAACTGCTGTGCTCTTGTAGAGTTTACCCAAATCCCAGTACCTACTTCACAGCATATCCCTAATACTTTAGTATACTTCTGCTTCTTTTACCAAACTCTCAATCCAGATAGCCCATACAGGACTATGACTAGTCATCAATATATTAGATTAGCTTAATATTCTTTTACTCTGATCCAATCTAACAGCTTGATTGGTAGTACCTCCAAGACTCCCAACTTGTAGGTTCTTGCCTATTTAGCTACTTCAGCATTGATATCCATTTTTTAGATCTAGCCTTTACAGTAGTACTATTAAAGATCCATGTTACCTTTCTACTCAAGTTTTTCCAAATGGGCTTTAGGTTCTCCAATTTCTACAGATTTATATGACTACAAGGACTTATTTTGTGTTTGTACTACCCAATTTGTCAGTTTGCATTTCTTTATATAACAAGTTACACAGATGCCTCATGACTTGCCAGTTATGCTGGTGTGACTATAATTTTAAGTATCTTAACCTAATTATTAGGAATAGATGCTGTAATATCAGGTTACATAGATGATTATCTAAATTTTTACTATTGATGAGATTTGAACACCTAACTAACCACTTGGAAGATTGACAATCTGACCACTTCACTAGGTCATCACACCTTTACAATATAACTTAATAAATATAAAACATATAATAGTGTATTAATATTTTATCCATAATAGAAATTTTGTAAATAATTGTATTTATATATCATTTCTTAATGATATTCTTATATTAAACAGATGAAAAGTTGGTTTATATAAATTAAATGTTACTATCTATAAAAAAAATAACAATTATCATAAAAGTTCTTATATATTGAACTGCATTCTTCTTTTATTTAAAATAATTTAGCAAATTTGTATGTTTCTAAACTTTTATTAATAAAACTATAATTATGTATATAATCATCATCAACAAAATCATTTTTATTTTCAAATTTTTTATATATTATGATTATATAGTCTATCTTTTAAAGTAACTTATAATCATTAATAAATTTATTAAAAAATTTAACAAACTATATAATTTGATTAAGTTTTCTAATATGTATATAATAATTCTTTATTGATTCAATATTTGTATCTTTAATTGTCAATTGAAGTAAATATCATATAGAATCTCTTAAGTGTTCATAAAGAATTAAAAGAGCATCTTTTATATAATATTTAAATTTGCCAGCATTATAAACATTTTATTATTAAATTGTTGCAGAACTTTAAAAATAGATTATTTACTTCTTAAAGATCAAAAATATGTTCTATATTTAAGAATAAAAAAATAACCTTCAGTTTTGTTTTTTAATAGCATATAAACTTTTATTCTTAAGAAATATAAAAATCTAATTAATGTTTTTATACTAGTTTAATATTACAATTTTAAAATAAACTTGTATTGTATAAAGAAGTTTTTAACATTCATTATATTTGTTATTCTATAAATAGCTAGCTATATTGTATATATTTTGTTTGCTTTTTGACAATTGACATTATATTCTTTGACAATAAATAAATTTAATTTAAACTTAAAAATAATTTATTTAAGCAAATAAATTAACTTATTTTAGTATGTTTTTATTGTGTTATTTCTTAATTAAAAAGTTTATTAACTTCTTTGGCTATTTTTTTATTACAAATAAGTAATTATTGAAAATAATAAGATTCATGCTAATTCTGAAAAACAAAATAATATCTAAAGAATATATAATCATAATTGTAAACAAGTAAATTACAATTATAATTATGATTAAGATTATGATCTTTATTATATACAATTATAATTATAATAGTTGTTATATAAGTTATAATTATAATTATAATTAAAACTTCAAATAATTATAATTATAGTCATATAAAAATATAAATTAGTACAAATTTATAAGTTGTAAATTATAATTTAAAAAAAAATTTAGTAAATCTATAAAGATGTTAAAAATAAATTGTTCTAAAATTGTAACCAAATCTAAAACTATAAGCAAATCCAAAACTGTAATCAAGCATATTATAACTAATTTAAATTTTAAAAAAAAATTATAATAAGCAAATTAAATTTGTTTTTAAAATATTTGCCAGTTCTGGATAACCTACTATATAAGTAGCTGCATTAAGATTTGAAATTCTAGAAACTTTTTTAAGACATGTAATAAAAAATAATAGTTTACCTAATTGTACTAGTTCTTTAATAATCTTAAATAATTATAAGAAACAATAATTAGTAGATTACTATAAAAATATGCAAAAGTTAGAGCTTGGTCTTACAAGATTGAATGTTAATTACTATATAATAAATATTATAAGCAAAAACTATAATTATTCTTTTAAAAATAATGTGTCTGACAAGGTTTGTTGAAAATGTTTTATAAGAGATTATTCTGATTTGTCTTTTTGTATATCTTAAGTTTTATTAAAGATATATATACAGAAAACAAATCCTATTATTGTTAAAGACCATTTTGATAAATTCTGTAAAATAATTAAGTAACATATAGTTATTGCTAACCAATTCTGAAATATGGATGAAACTGGCTTTGTCATATTTTCCAAGATATAAAAAATTATTGCAACAAAAGGCTCATACTAAATATACAAAGTTTTATATAGAAACTCTCATAAACATATCTTTATTGTTCCAATAATTTCAGTTGCTAGCAGCTATATATCACCTTTAATTATTTATAAAAATATTTATACAATTTTGAATTTATTAGATAGTGCTTTAGTTGATATTGTTATGGACTTTACTGATTCAAAATACATGAAAGAAAACTTGTTTCAAATATATATTAAATATTTTATTAGTTCTATTATTTCTTAATATTCAATTCTTCTAATTATTAATGATCATAAAAACTATATAAATTATACAAACATTAATTTTTGTTATAAAAATAGAATTCTTTTATATGCCCTTACTCACATACAACCTATATTTTTCAGCTATCTAAACTTTCATTTTTTAAACTAAAAACTGAATATAGTAAAGATTGCAATAAGTTTCATAGTAAGAGTGATGAATTAATAACCAAATACATATTCACCAAATATTTAATCTAGTATATATAAAAACTTATATATCTAATATAATTATTAATACTTATAAAGTTACAGAAATTTAATTTTTTAATCTTAATCTATTAATTCAGATCATTTGTTTTTTATATATATATAGAATGAATTGATGTTTTATCTTTATCTCAACCAACTGATCAAAAAATTTCTTTCAAATATTGTATCATTATTTTCTTAACAAAATTCTTCTATATTATCTCAAACTGTCAATTATTTCTCTATTTTATCTTTTCAACAAAGTTATTCTTTACTCAAGCTAGTATTGCAATAGAAAATGAACTTTTAAAAACAAAAATAACTTTACTAAAGAATGAAAATAAAATTTTAAAAAAGAAACTTAAACATTTAAAAATTCTGATACTTGCTCACTAAAACTAACTCTTAAGTATCATATTTTCTAATCACAAGCAACTGAATCAGAGTTCTAATAGACAAAAAAGAGAAAAACTTATCCCTTTACTTGACTTCTTACTAACAAGAAATCTATACAAACATTAAAAAAAATAGATAAGTTAACAAAAAACAAAATAAAAAACACAAAATAAATAAAAAAAAGTAATTGCTCAGAAACAAGCTGATAAAAAGGTAAAAAAAACACAAAAAAAACTGAAATAGAAAGAAAAAAGAAGAATGCTTGCATAAAAAGAGTAAAAAGAATATGATTAATGTTAACATTAATGCTAGTTAATTAAAGTTAATCTTTGATCATGTGGTCATATGTAACATTTGGATTAGAGTTACTTTTTTGATGTAGAATATATGGTATTATATAGAAATATCAAGAATACAATTTATTCAGTATGCTGCAGTATATAGATCTATTAATATTTATAGTGCACCAGAATACCTCCTGCTAAAAAAAAAACATAAAAGTTTTTCAATAGTTTTTGGAAGGTCAAAAATCATATTTTTGTTTATAGTAAAGCTTTTTTTGGTTTACTAATAAGTAGTAAATTGTGTCTTTAGTTTATTTCAATAAATCTTAAGAACAACTACGTTTTTCTTGAAAATTTTTACTATTAGCACTCTTATGTGCGCCAGAATACCCGACCCTCCCTTATATCTAAAGTAGCGCCCTGGCAAAATTAATATCTAATGCATGTATGAAGATCTAATTTCAGGGGCTTAATTTTAGCCGGTGACACGAGCGAAACGGCGAGTCAGTCGCTTGGCAAATGGATACGTCGTGTAACCTACGAACGGCTTAGTCGATAAGAGGCGGTTAGATTTGGCGAGTGGTGTTTTATGTTCGTAGGTATTATAATATAGTATCACGAAAGCAGG
>CAJVQA010010706.1:0-11214 GCA_910591915.1 Cetraspora pellucida | reverse complement strand
GGGCCTGACTTGGTGTATCTAAGATTACAGATGCCCAAAACCCAACCGATCGACAAGAGACAGTTACTATAACACAGTTATAATTTCCAAAATTTGTCATCTGTAGGAATTGAACCTTAGACCTGCTACTTGAGGATTGACAACCTATTTACTTTACTAGATCACTACACCTAGTATTTGCATTTAAAAGTTTCTGATTGCATATAAGGTATATGAAAAAGAGTTGAAAAAGACAGCTTCTTATGGGTTTGACTTTTCAGTAAAAGTCTATAAAGTTATTAAAAAAATAATTTTGTTTACAACCAAGAAAGTTTTGTCAAGCTATATCTAAGCAGCAGCAAAGATAAAAGTTTAGTTAAATATACTATTCTGTATAATGTAAACTCTTATACTTATTATAGTTGATGTTCTAAAAATCTCTTTTCTACTTTTTTCCAAAAATTTTTTATTAAGAAATAGGTAATCTAGCTTATCTCTATTGAAATTGGGATTGTTTATTAGTTTTATTCAGAAAGGGCCTATGTAGCAGATAAAACATGAATACACATGTTTTGAAAAAAAACATAATAATAAGACAAGATTAAAGATTTTTAGCAAAAGATAAGATGATTGGTCAAAAATGTGACAAGTATCAAAATGTAAGATTTGGTAAAAAGTATAATAAGTTGTATATAAAGATGAATTTAGTAACAAGAAGTTGGAATGTCTGATATATAAAAAATTCTTTATTAGTTCAGTTTTGGTTAAATTGTTTCTCTTAGAATATAAGCTTTAGTATTAAATATGTTAATTAGATAAAGTTAAAATAAAGATTATTGTATTTAGTAACATATAATTTTTAGTAAACTGATACAACCTTTATAATTAGTAACTGTTTGTTTGGCCTTCATTAGCAATCTTCTTCCCTTTCATTTCTTAATATTTAGTTTTTTTTTTATGTTTTTCCCTTATATATATTTTTTTTAGTACATTTCTTTTTAACAAGAAATTTTTTTTTAGTTTTTTATCTTCTTATAAATAAATAGTATTAGATTGGTACTGTTCAATTGTAGAGTAAAGAACAGACAAGCTCGATCCAGACTTTAGCAAATCTGATATAGCAGGTTACTTGTAAGTGCTAATTGAAGTAATTGCATAATAATGACATATAGAGTTAGATATAGTTCTATTTGTATATTGTCTGTACTAAACATTTATAAATAAACTTCTAACTGGTTAACCATCATAGCTGCCAAAGATTAAAAAAAAATTAATACATATTAATAATAAAAATTAATATAAATAATATACAATATTAATTTCTTGGTTTTTATATAACTTAGATTAATTTTTAGAAAAATTTATAATTTTATAATGTAAAATTAAAAAAAATTTAGCTTTTGATCATTTTTTGTTTACTATTACAAAAAAATTTTTTAGTCTAATTATTTAATATATAAAATAATTAATTTCTTTTTATCAAGTTTAATAGTTATTATGATAATGTTATTTGAACAGAAAATATTTTGTCTATACTAGCAAATAATTGATTAACATTACATAATAGTATTCAAAAACTTTTAGATAACATTATTGATATTATAAATAATTTCCAATTTTGAATATTGTTAATTAATCTACAAAAGCTTTTATATTCTTTTTGTAACTTTTTAAATAAGTTACAAAAAGATACTACTCAACTATATGAAGTTTTTTATTGTTTTAAATATATAAAGATATTTGAATATTATTAAGATTTTAAGTTTAAAAAAAAATAAAAAAATAAATCAAATTATATTAAAATAAATGAAAGCAACCATTAATGATTTTTTTTTTCTATTAAATCCTCAATACAAGCTTATCAAATTCAACAATATAATTACTAATTTATCTTAAACTCATATTGGCTAATGATTCAAGTATTATTATAAAGTGTAGTTTAATTTTAAACTTAACTCTATTTTAGCTAAATTAATAAAATACAAAAGAGAAATTGATTTATATGATACTAAATCATTTATGTAATTTGATAAATATTTAGTAGATTTTTAGGAATTAACTAAAGATGTAAGTTCAGAATTAGTATAAGTAACAATTTATATTTATAGTGTCTGTATTAATTCTATATTTGTAGAACATTTGTAGTTTTCTATAGAGTTATTATATACTAATTACTAAAACTGATTACAAGTTTAGTTATTTATAGTCTAATTTATTTTTTTTAATTAATTATTTTATATTATTATTACTAAAAATCTTTTTACTAATATTATTGATTAATTAATTATAATGAAATTAAAGATAACAAACATTAGTATTTTTTTTTTAAAAAACAAATTAAACAATTAATTATATTAAAAATTTTAATCAAATTACTAATACAGATATATAATGTTTAAAGAACTTTGAAAAAGCAAACAAATTGTAAATAAAAGATAGTTTTATCTTATGTTTGTATTTATTTATTGTATTAATATTACAATCAAAGAAGGTCTTAATAATAAGTAAGATTCAAAATGATATTTTTGTTTCTGTAAAGTTAAAAATATGAAAGAATATAATAATTAAATCTATTAACTGTATATTGCAACACCTATTTTGTTAGATAATAATATTGTTGAAGAATTGACTATTATAGATTTAAATTATCAAGTAAGTAATAACAAAAATGAAATAATGATACAACTGTCAAGTTTAGTAATCAGACAAATCAAGATTTTGATGAAGACTTAATTATAAAAAAAGAGCAAAATTAAGAAAATCTAATTAATGATTGAATTAAATTTGAAAATTATGAAAACTAATTTGAAAATTAAATTGATAAAATTTTGTAACAAGTAATTAAGACACAGATTTTAGTTTAAAGAGACAAACAAAACATTCTGCTAATGATAAAGAAACTAAATAACCTTTAGATTCACTTTTGTTCCTTTTTTAGAAACACTTTTGTATTTCAATTTAGAATTCATTTCTAATAAACAAAACATTTATTATTAGTATTATAAAAATTAGATAAAAAAGATAAAGTAGAATATTTAATAATCTAATAAAATAAAAATACTGAATTAGAATTGAAAAAATAAATATTAGATATTTATTAATATATGAAATTTTGTTGAATGAGTATTGAAAAAAATAAATATAATAAATTAATTGATTAATTACTATGAAAAATATTAGTAGAATAATTTGAGTTAACAAATATAAATATAAAACATTTATTAATTCAGATTGTTAGTGAAATTAAAACCAAAGAACCTAAAACATTTAGTAATCTGTTAAGATGAGAAATGTTAATAAAATTGGTAAGCATAAAACAGTTCACAAAATTGTAACATGATGTCTTAATATTTTTTTAGTGATCATTTTATTAAATAGAATTTAGAATCTATAACCAAAGGTAGTAACAATAGTAACAATCAGTTATAATATAAGAAAACATTAAAATTTTGACAACCAGAAAATTTCCAAATATCAAAAAATTGTACTAGAATTTCCTTTAATTTACAGAACTTTCAGTATTTTATATTAGATTTTATCCTCTAATATAAATTTAAAAAAAATGAATTTATTCGATATAACAAGTTTTAAAGTTTAAAATTTGAATTTTCAAATTCTATTTAATGAAAAACCCTAATATGGAATGTTCTTAATTAAAACAGCTTAGATTTACATATATCTCATTTTGAGATAATTAAGTTTAATTATTTGTTTTGATTTTTGAACTGATTCAGATTAATCAAATTTCATGATTTTGATTGGTTAAAAGTAACAGGCAACTATCGGGTAATCTTGTGATATGCTTGGCCTTGTGTAATTTTTCTTCTATATTCTTCTACATTATCTCTATTTTTCATTATGCAAATCAACTTTTATAATTGAAAAATGTCAATCATGTCAAAATATATATGAATTTGATAAAAACTTATTTTTTTAAAAAATGTAAATCTGGGCTGTTTCAATTAGGGACACCCCATATTTGGACTTTTATTGTCAAATTAAAAATAAATAACTTAATAATTGCAAATTAAAAAAATTTCTATGACGAACCCAAATTCGGATATGAAATAATAAGATCCTCGTGTTTCGTACAGTACCTATTACTAATGCATGATCTTGTTTTCTGATTCGAATTCGGATACACATGTATGACTCAAAGCTGATTTTTATAATTCAATGTATTTCTTAAAATGCGCGAATTCTTATATAAATTTAACAAAACATTTAATTTTACTAATTTGTTATACTGCGTTTTTATTGGACGGGATTATGACCAAGGTCATAAGTCATATCATATTTTTTATGACCTTATGACCTATGACTGGTCATAAAGGTCATAATAGGTCATGTGCCAACACTGATCTCAATAACTACTCATATAAAATCGATGAAACTTTTTTTATTTTAATTTTATTGTTCATAGAATTAAATTACAAAACCTTATTGATTTTAAATAAGTTATTGGGATATTTTCGCAGCTAGGGTGCTTCGACAATTGTTACATGATGATCGGCAACATGCCTAGAACAACTTTCGATAATGTTAAGTTTTGAGTAGGTAATCAGTTGCTTCGAAGATTAGTTGCCAGCTTTTCGATTCATCTATTTGCGATTCATATCATTATGTATAAGAACAAAAAAATTGCAAACGTTAAACGAACTTAACATCTGCAACAAGAGAAAACAATTATAATAAAAATATTAATATTTTAATACAATCAGTCCTTGCTACAGTCTAATCACAATTTATAAAATTTATATTTTTATTAGTCTTAACTTATTAAAAATATATTAATTTGACCTTTCCATAAGCACAGCCTTATTATAATCACCTTTGTTTTTGGCCCAAGGATGTGATTATAGCCAGGGCTGACTGTATTAACAAGATATCAGAAAAATTAAAACGTTCATTTATCAACTTTATTCATGATATTGTATGGTGTAACCTTCAATGCATACTCACATTACGTCTTTAATTGCACCAAGACTTAACAATATGTGCTCTAAAAAAAAACCGAATTATCATATACAAAGGATAAAACAACGGATCCTCAGTAAAAATTTAATATAAAATTAATTTACAAAAAGCAGTCACAATAATGAAACTTAAATCAGCCGAGTAAATTCGTCTTGTGTAAAAAAAATTTAACATTAATTATCACGTAAAAGACAAAGTAAAGGTTATGTAAAAAATGTATATACAAAACTTACTAGCAATATTGTTGATTCTACTATCGTTTATTTTAGTAGATGCAACTTTCACCGCTTTTTTAACGTCAAATGCTTCCGCAGCTTCTTTAGCAGCTTGATTTTGGATTATCTACATATAATATATTTTAAATTAACAGTTTATACAATCATCAAAGATATTTTTCTTAAAATAATAAACAGAATGCATACGAATGTTCCCAAAGTTACTAAAGCCCGATACACAACTTCCGATTCACTTTCATTTTCAAGAAGCTACGTTGAAAAAAACATTACTATTGTGCAAAAAATAGCTAAGATTATACAGAATTAAATACCTCGACTAGCGTTGCCATCAATTGAAGCACAACATCCTCATTTGCATTTGTCTGGTATAAAACCGAAAAACTAAAAATAACAAGTAAAACTTAGAAAAAAAAAGAAATTCTATAAAATAAAAAATTTACTTTCAAGTCTTTTTTTTTTAAAAAAAAAACAATTACTTAAGAAACACAGTAACTAAAGCGATTCGAAGATTTTTATTTGTACTTTTACTCCATGTATGAGATATCAAGTCTATAATCTAAAAATTCGAAAGTAAACATGATATTAAATATATTGAATATAAAAAGGACCATTTTTGTTAATACTTTTTAATGAGAAATTGCTTACCATAGATGCCTCATGTTTTATAATCGTTTTTCCTGCTTCGACATTAAATAAATTTGTCAGAGCTTTAAGACCCAACATCATGTTTGTTTCTTGATCTTTTGTTGGAGCATCATGATCCTTAGGCCAAGATTTCATACCAGCACAATTAATCAGAAGGTGAATGATATTGTTATCATTTTCCACATATTGTGCGGGAATCGGAGTATGTAGAATCTGGAGGCGTAATAAATCGATTCCTAACAATGAAAAAGCATCTTGTGTCAATTGCATATATCTGACTATTTGAATGATTTATTATATTATTACCGGGAAATCGACATTCGAACGGCCACTGGGTAATTATCTTACGAATAACAATAAACTCCTGTTGTCGATCATTATTTGAACCGGAATTAGTCGGATTTTGCAAGAACTTTGCTAAATTTTCGAGTATAATTATTTCTTCAGAAGTTAAAATAGCGTTATTTGTAGACTCATTCTGTTGCAAACCGCCATTTAGTTGACCAATTTTGTTCAATATTGCTTGAATATTTTTTGCTTGATCAAACTTGAGATAGGTTTTCTTTATATATGTATATATGTAATTTTTTTTTAAAAAAAAACATAAATCAATAATTGTCGAATTGAACGAAGAATGATGGTAAAGTAATTACATGTGGAATAATCCTGGCTGGTCCAGATGTAACTGAAGAACTTGTAACAGGTGGTCCTGGTCTAGTCCAAGGGTCTAAGCCTGTTGAGAGAGTATTTTGTGTCTAATTTTATTTATTTTATTTTATTATCATTTTTTTTTTTTTTAGAAAAGTAGAGAGTTAATATGTGCAGAAATGATAAACTTTCACACATAATTTTAGTTTAAACTAACTGAGGAAACCGATGTTTGTGAACTGCGTGAACTGCTTGGAACACCTCCAGGGGTATACCTAGATGCACCTATAAAATTGCAATGGACATTAAGAACACACACTTTATACATATGGGTAAAGTTAACAGAATCTAGACAAATTTTTTCTCATTACAATTTTTTCTAAACTTTAAACACAAATAACTTTGATGACCATCTAATCAATCTGATAACTTAAGTTTATTTTAATCCTATAAACTTGTTAAATTATCAAAATTGATTAAATTATTAATAAGTCATTCATATTTAAGTCAAAATTTTTAAAGAAAATTGGCATGGATTCGATCAACTTCACCCCATATTATTCGTCTACGCAAATTTGCGATTCATACCAGTATAAGGATCAGCATATTGTGATCCTGAACTTATAGTAGCACCTGGTGCATTTTTCAAGATGAAGTCTACAATTTGTTCCATAAAGCCTTCTGGAAGTCCATTAGCCGATATAAATTCTCGTGCAGCTCGAGATGGATCATCTAATAACATATAATAAATTAAGTTATAATAGAGTCAAATGGCAGGAAACTATAACACTTTTTACTGACCATTTGTGTTAAATGGCAATTTTAACGTAGGACTACCCCCTCCAATGTCAACATCAAATACATAATCGTATTCTCTTCCATTATATAGTTGCTTTCTTCCCTGATCAACGGCATCAACCACTTCACCGATTTTATGCCATGATTGATCTGATTGATTCCACTTAAGTCCAATACAAATAATTAATCATTCGTATGTTAAATAAAATGTGAAACGCATTGCACTCATTAATTGACTATGGTTGCTTACTTGATGTGCTTCGACTATATCGCCGACACGCACCATAATTACTTGTCCTTCCTTGTTACCTATTGTATTATAAAGAAATAAATTTATGACAATAATAATAATAAAATACTTATAAATATAAAAATATAACAAACCCGGTTTTTGGAGTGCTTCAGGTCCAGGAAGCTTGTCTTTTTTCAAATCTCCAACTTGGTTCCTAGGAAGGAATAGTAGATTTATTTTTTTGTGGTAAATATTATAAATCGATGATAGTAATAATTAAAATATACAACATACGATGGGATCGCATGCTTGGATACTTGATCATCATAATCCTAATAATAAGTATGCTATTATTAATAAATAAGCGGGTTTTAACAACTTTAAGATTTTGGATTCATTGAGGTAAACCAACTTTTAAAATGGCTGCTTCCGCAACACGTTCTGAATCCCTAGTAAAAATTCGAATCATTCCATCGCTAGAACCACTGACAATGTCACCATTAGGCATTGGAGTAACACACCACACTGAAGTCGCTGGATGTATAATTGTTTGTATACATTCCCCATCTAATGAAAATTTCATTAAACTTTTTGGTTGGTTTATATTAGCTGTATAAATTCACGTGTACAAATTGACATCGAACCTTTCCAAACTTTTACAGATCGGTCTTCTCCGCTAGATATAATTTCACCTGTAGGCAACACCCCGAGTGAATATACAAAAGACGTATGTCCGTATAATTCCTGAATACATTGCCCTGAAAAAGTCCAAATGCGGAGTGTACTGGAGTATTATAAATCGATGATAATTAAAAATTGATTTTGAAGTCATGACAAAAAAAATGGAATTTATAAAAAGAATACCTATCATTGCCGCATGAAGCGAAACCAATATTTGGTAACAATGATAATGCTCTAACACAATCAGTATGACCATTCAACGTTTGTGTACGTTTTCCATTTTGCCATTTTATAATCGATTTATCGGCAGACCCTAACAAAATAAGGTAATCACAATAAGAAATTATATATTGATGTTGATGTAGAATTCTTTGAAGTTAGTAATCAACCTACCAGTTAATATACGCTCATCATCTACAGCTAAGACAGCCCAAACAGCTTGCGAATGTCCTTCTAAAGTATATGATTCCTGCCAATTTTTCCATATTTTAGCTGTTCTATGACACATTTATAGCAACATGTGATTTCAACAAATAATCTTAATAATTGATGATAAATGATTCGACAAAAAATGGTATTTCTTAAAACATACTTATCCCAAGAACCAGATACAATGAAACCTGAAGGAGTAACATCCAAAGCACAAACGTTGTCTGAATGACCAATTAACGAGTATACAGGTTCTTGTGGATTTTCTATATCAAACACGTTAATAGTTTTATCACTGCTACCACTAATTACAAGACCTTGCATTGATATAAAAAGGATTAGTTAATGGAATTGAAAAACCATTAAGTCCAAAAAAATCATGTAATTACAATTATACGTTGGAAATAATTCACTCACCTGCAGGGTGGTCTTTTGTAGGAGGCAAGTACGTAACAGAATTTACAAAATTATCATGTCCTAGAAAAATTTTGTTCTCAGTAAAAGCTTTTTCGCCTGCTCTAGACCACAGACGTGTGGTTTTATCTCGAGAAGAGGAAACAATAGAATTCTCGCCAGGACAATATACAGCCTTGATCTTTGAATAATACAAAATTAATCAATTTGACATACTATAAACTAACGAATATGAAGTACCTACATCTGCTTCGTGACCGACTAGAGTTGTCGATAGTTGAAATAGAGCTTGCTTTGACATTATGAAAATTGAATACGTAGCGAATTAAAGGCACAGCATTCAAAAATGAATGTCGCCCCCCAAAAAAACCTATACCTAAAAATAGATTTTTTATATTTTTTTATACAAAGGAATACAGGCTTCGTACAACCCAGAAAAATCCGATCTAGAAAAACTTGTAATTAAAAGAATAGTTGAAAGCCCGCAGTCCGTTGTGTAAAAGGTTCTATTAATGATGGAGTAGACAGTGTTCTCAATAATCGGTTCATTTGCATTTTGAAATGAATTTTTGTTATTTAAAAATCATTTGAACTTAGAGGTTTCTTAAAATCAAATTAATTTAGTTATAAAGCTGTCATTTGAGAGACTAAGGTCAAATCGATTAACCTGATTGGCCAATTTCGAGCACGTGAAATAATAATATAACCTACCGATATTTGCAAAGTAACACCTCAGAGAGTTATTTTGAGGCACACAGTCCCAGAAAGTCAAGAATTAATTTTGACGAAGGCAAACAATATTAATTCTTAGCTCTTTGGAAATTGTCATAAATAACTCCCAAGGCGTTATTTTTTGATTAAATACTTTATAACTGGATAACAATTATTCCTATAGCCAACTTTCTCGTGATTGGTAGATTAGAATATTGCTTCATGATTGATCATATGTATTAACATGTCAAGTATTTTTCTTAAACATTAATAGCCTATCTAATTTACTATACCGAAGTAATATAAGATTTAAAAGCTATAGCTTATTGTACCCAATGTTCATTTGAAAGTATTCATTTAATCACAAAGCTTTTAATCTCAAAATTTTTATTACCTATTGCATTGTTTACACATTAAAAGTTCTTTGCAATATGTTCTAAAACACCATATACATAGCTTATAAAAGCTAAAGTTTCTAGTGAAACTAGATAATGCTGGTGACACTGATATCTAAAATTTGATTGGCTTTTATATTAAACTTCACCAGTTCACCACCATTCACTAAGAGTTTCACCAGTTTCACCAGCAATTCTAGTGTGGGACATGGGCAATATGGACCCATGGACATGAACTATGTCCATATTATCCATATTTCTTTATTGGACATAGACAGTCCAAAATAAAAAATCGAATGCTTACTATTCCGAAATATTTCGAATAGAAAGTCATTGAACGTAAAATACGGGCAAGGTAGAGACCAAAACTAGAGTAACATTTTGAAATATTTCGAAGCAGATATAGTGAAAAGATGGGTTAGACGTCAGATTCGGGTGCAGTAATATATCAGTTTAAATCAGAATATCAATTAACGTTAACATGCAAATCGAAAATGTGTACCAGGTTGTGCTCCGGATTATCATGTGATTGTCCGGAAATCAATCCAAACGATATCATCGATTAATTAAATAAGTTATCGTAAAAGCGAATTATTTTCTTTATTAATTCACTTTATATTTCGTTTATATTTGCTTCATATTTCGCTTCATATTTCGCTTGTACAAAAAAAAAAAAAACAATGATGATAATAATAACGCAAACCTATTCGTTCAACTTGTCTGATTTACCTTATTTCACTTCGTTGGCCACTGCATAAAGTATCCTCCAAAGATAGTCACCCGTGATTAAGGCCCGGAGATTCATTTTGACCTGGTCACGGGTAGTACTCGGATACTTTCAAAGTTGAATCCTGTAAGAATTAATTAATACCCAGATACCTAAGGTCTTAACTAAAATATATATATATATATATATATATATTTTTTTTTTTTTTTTTTTTTTTTGCTAAGGCCATACTTGTGGCGATACTTTATTGACTTTATATTGGGTAAGCTATTACAACTATTTTTACAGAGATGAGAGTACAGCTAGTCACACGTGCAACTTTTGGTTGCCTATTTAAGTAGT
>CAJVQA010010705.1:0-11214 GCA_910591915.1 Cetraspora pellucida | reverse complement strand
CTAGTAGCACGTATCTCAAGCCAGGTCCCTGCTGCCGCTACTGGTTTGCACCCTTCTGGTCTTAGCATTATTTTCAAGATACTAAATATTATATTCAGTTTATTAACTATAAAATATATGAAGATATTTTTAAATATATGGAAACACTTATATAAAGTATAAGAATACTTAACTTTCTTGAAGCATCAGAAAGCAGTGCTTTTATAGATATTATATATATATAAATAATTACAATAAAGCTAAGTTATCTTAATAGAATATGCTAAAAATAATAATACATAATAAGAAATATTATAAATATAAAGGATATATGCTATATATTATATATAAAAGATATTGTATATATAAAAAAAAGCTAAGAAATGATATATATATGATATATTTGAGATCAGTGATATTTGTAATATCTATGCTTTTCATGCTTTTTGTGTTTTTAGGAGCTTAGCTAATTTAGCCATTTATATCCAAGTTATATATACTAAATTTAATATTTCATCAAAATCATCCTAATCTTGTGATCCTATGATTAAAATCACATGTTTTGTATTTATTAGAACTGTCTCAATATGCTGAATTCAATGGTGGTTGTTTCATCCAATTTGTTTTGGTACATCAAAAGTTATGATCAAAAATGTAAAAAATCTTAATGTCAACAGTATATATTTAATAAGTTTTTATAAATTTTACATAACTAGCTTGAAAAAAAAAGTATAAATAAATTTATATTAATTAAATAAATAAATTATAAATAATGTCTGTACAAAGTTATAAGTACATTATTAAAATATATATATTCCAAATATATATATACATTTATAGAGACTATTAGCAATACAAATATTATTACATGTACATCCTATATTTTCTAGTTATTTATAAGTCTGCAACCTTTATATTAAAAGCAATTTTTATGCATTATTACTTTAGAACTTATTTATATCACAAAGTAAATTGCAGCAGTACTAGAATTTTTTTATTTTATTATTTGAGACTGCATTTGTAATTTATAAAACTTAAATATTGAATTAATTGCCATATATCACAACCAAAATGTAATGATAATTAATGAATAAAAGATATCAAAGTAATGCATATAGCTAAGTAGAACATTATGATAATATATTTATAGCAAGGTATTGCTGAAGTAAATTGTAGCAGTACTAGACTTTTTTTATTTTTTATTTAAAACTGCAATTAAATTTATAAAACTCAAGCATTGAATTGATTACATATTACAACCAAAATATTATAATAATTAACAAATAAAAGATGTCAAAGTAATACATGTGGCTAAGTAGAATGCTGTAATAAAATATATGTAGCAAGGTATTGCTGAAATTCATATAGACATGATACTGTATAAACATAATCATTCATGACTATTTGATATTTCAGTTTTGCTCAAAAATATAATGTAGCATAAACATTGTATATTTATGATAATTGGAAATAATTAACAAAAAAATTGCTAAATTGCAGCATAGCATTACTGCTATATAATAAGACATTATTATGCTACAGTTAACAATTTTGCTGTTAACTAATAATCAAAACATTAGCATTTAGATATGTGTAATAATCATTTATGGTACTTAAACACCCTTATTAATTAAGATTAAAGATATAAATACTAATGAAGGATTTTAATTCTTTCTTATTGTATATTTCACTTTTCTAACAATTCTAGTATTATTATAGTATATTAGTAATCTTAGAATTGCAATATTCATAAACTATAAAAAAAAACACATTAAAATAAATACAAAAAAATAAACTAGAAAATGGATACTCAAAATATTATTGTTAATGCTAAAGAAAGCAAATATTGTTCTCATTGTAAAAAAACTAAACTAGTTATTGAATTTACAAAGCAGTCTGGGGGTAAGGCAGTAACATTTGCCAAATGTAATCTTTGCAATGAACAAAATAAAAAAAGCAGACAAAATGCTAGAGCCATTATTGCTGAAAGTACTTCATCTTTAGCCCAAAGTAAGCAAAATGCCAGAGCTGTTATTGCTGAAAATACTTAATCATTAATTCTAAATTATAATGAAAGTGATGAAACTGGAATTGACAATGATGAAAATAATAAAGACAAACTTTTTTATGATTTTGGTGATCTTAAAGAACTTATATCTGTTAATTTTAAAGATAGTAAAGAAAAAAATAACTATATTGAATTTTCTATAAAAGTAAAAATTAAAAGAAAATTAGTTAATAAAAATATATTATTGTTTGAATTTAACCAAAATGAAGAAGCTGAAAAATTTTATAAGATTATTAATATCATAATTGTGTCTCTTCAAATAGAATTAGGGTATTATTGAGAGCTTTGATATTTGTATATCAATAAAAAAAATAGCAATATATAGAATATGCAACAGTCTACCTAGGTTGTATACAAAAGCTTGAATGTAAGTATAAAAACCAAATAAACAACCTGTAAAGCAGATAAGTGAAGTGCATTCTGCTATTGAATACTATCTATGCTATGACACTATAACAATCAAAATAGACCTATGTGAGTGGCATGCTAAAATATCAATAAAGTATTTAATTACTCATAAGCATCCCACATACAGAGAAACAAATTTACTAGCAAGTGCTATAGCTTAAATAAAACAAAACATTAATCATAGCTCACAAAGAGCTAAGTTTTATAAAAGACTTTGCAATTGACCCATCAATTTATACTTACTAACAAGTTTATTATTAGGTGCACAAGCTTTCAGCAAAACTATGCATATCTGATATAAGCAATCAAGTAAAGTCAATAAAAAATTTCTTAAAACAAAAAAAACTAGAAAGTGCAGACTACAAAGTCATTCAATATTAAGAAAATAATTTTGTATGCTTACTTGGATTCACAACCCTATTTCTTTATAACTTGGAAAAAGATCAAATTAGTGAAATTATTATTAATTTGATATTCAAAATGAATTAAAAATGATTTAAACTATTTTCAGTAAATATTAATTATAGTGGGTATGGTGTTCCACTTGCATATTTAAATGTAAATACATATGCAGCATCAAAAGAACTTCTTTTGAATGCTAATAATGTTGTACATACCTGAGTTGGTGTACTTAAAGAGTTTTTTGTTAATTTGTAAAGCAAAGAAGTTTTATCATTATTTGTGCTCTTGAACAAAGACTCTGGTGAAATTTTTACTGTTCAGAATGCATAATCTCAGACATCAATAATTCAGCTTTGTTTTTGGCATATAGAACATGCAATCTAATATAAACTAAAGAAAAAAAAGTCCTGTAGAAGTCAGTATTTTGTACAAAAAGTAAATGAGACATATTAACAATTCACCTTTATAGATCTGACCTGGCTTCTGGATAGACAACAAAATGCTTTATGCTCTGAAGAATTTATAACTGAAATATTAAAAATAGTCAAAAAACATGCTACTTATTCTGGTAGATAAAGATATTTTTCTAACAATAGAACAAATCTATCATCAGAGCATTTTAGAAACTTACTAATTTTGTTAGCAAAAGAATCTCTTTAAGCTATGGAGGTATCTATAGGTGAACTGGTACAACAAGAAGAACTGGACACTTTTTGCCTGAGCATCTTATTCTAAAGCCATACTGATAGCCAAAACTATCATGATCACTAAATTGCATTGACATGTTTTAAAATATAATTACAAATACAATTGCAACTGACTATGTCTTGACTGTCTAACTTAAATTCTTACAAAAGAATTAGTACCTAATATGAAATATACTTGGCAAAGGTACTGCTATAATTATAATTTTCCATTATAATGAAATTTATTTAAACATGATTAGAAAGCTGCTTTAGAAAAAGATATTGATGCAAAAGACAGATATCATAATGATACAAATATCTGGGTCTGTTTATGTTCTGCTTTTATTAAAAGTCCCTACCTGATATATAAGCATCTAATAAATAAATATACTATAAAAACTCCTAGTCTTTTTCTCAAATTTCTTGTTATGAAAAAACAATATGATTATTCACTAATTGTATTTAGTGCATTAAACCTTCCCAGAATTAGCTTTGATAATAATCTATAGAATAATGCTTTTCAAAATAATAGTTTAGAGGTCAAAAAATTAGAAAGAACACTTAATAGTAATATAAAAACTTTTATTTTAGCTTAACATACAATTATTGAAAGTAGGAAAGCAGAACTAATAGAAGATATGAAAGTATATGAAATGTTAGTAAAAATTATAAATGAAAATATTAATGTTAAACTTTTTGAAGTATACAAGACCTTAAAACAACCTCTTGTTACTAAGAAACTTGACTGCACTAAAGCTTTAAATGCTAAAAAACAGCAACAAACCTAGAACCTACCAAAAAATAAAAAATTGGCTTTTTGGCTATAGTAATATCTTATTAAGTTGACTATTATATTATAATATCAATATTCAACCAAAATCATAATTTGAAGTCTAAAAAGAGGTTTTTTTTCTATTTCAATATCATTAGTTTTATTATTTTCTTATCTGTAGTTGCAAATATAATAAACATTTATGTTAAAAAAGACTAATCTAATATAAAAACAGTAAATAGAATAAGAATTTGTGCTTTTTAAATAAAGTAATTCTAAAAAGAATAATTATATAAAAGATCGAATTTTTTTTGTACTAATTTAAATGTTTTATTAACATGAAGAACTGTCAATATTACATTTTAATCCTTTATACAATGTAGTCAATCAACAATAAAATTATTTATTTTGTGTTTACTTTAAAATGTATATTATAAATATAATCTTTCACATCATTATTCACACAGGGTAATCAGTTAAACTAAAATTATTTCTGAAGCAAAGCAATAAAACTCAAGTTCAGACAATAGGTAAAGATATTAGATTCTATATAAATTCTAGAAAGCCAAAATAAGATAAAAAGTTATTTGCAAATTTTAGTAGCATATGTTGTATATTATAAATTTAAAGTTTAAATATAGCACTTAATTATTAATATATGACATATTATATATTAAGATTGTTTAATTTATTTTCTTATATATAGCTGGTTTACAAGCTGCTTTAAATATTAAGATATAAGAAAAACTAATTACTTAAATTTTTGTAATATATTATGTGAGAGAGCAATACTTTATATTATTAATCATGATCTAACTACATTATATTAATCTAATTCACATTCTAACTTGTCTTTAAATGCTTATTTTATAAAAGTTAATAACTTTTATATTTTTATAAAATGTATAGATAAGTATATAATAATTATATATTTATACTAAAAAATTTTCACTAATAAACTATAAATTAATAGATCTACTAAGCAACTTTAAAAGTATGTTTACTAATATGAAGCACCTAACAGATTCTATTTTCTTAGTTTATATGTAACTTCAAGTTTAATGGATATAATCACTTACTTGATGTAATATTATGATCAGCTGAGTCATAAACTAATTACTGATTATGTAATCAAAACAATTTTCTGTTATGACTAGTCTAGTATATTCAGTCAGATGCTAGATTCAATATTAAACATTATTTTAATATTTCCAAAACCTTTTTTTTAGAAAGATTTTGTATTCCTTCAGTAAAAAATTCTTTTGATCACTTTAACTTTTGGTTTGATATCTACTACCCTTCTTACAGTAAACAATTTTTTTCTAATATTAACAAAGAAAAAGTTTGCACCTCTCTTAGAATTTAATTTTATCAACATTTTATTCTTTAACTCTCTAAACATTTTTTTGAAACTTATATATTTAAAAAACCTAACTCATTTCAGAAGTGATATGAAAAAGCATCTTGTGTTGCTAATATTTATTGTCTCATTTGTAATAATAAGAATGCCAATACCTTAATAACAAAAAATTTTATAATAGTACTAAGCTATTTAATAATATTTTAACTAAATCTTGCTTATTATTTCCTTCTTAGGATAATGAAACTTGGATTCATCCAACTCTTAACTCTATTTTATTCTACAAAAATAAAGAATATACTGCTTTACTTGACCAACTCATCTCTACTAAAACCTTAGACAAACTTGCTAACTAAGCTAAAAACTTTGTTTGTGATCAAAATAAAATAAAAACTAATTCTAAACATTGACTATTACTTCTACTGCTACCTCTCTCTCTACTATTAAACTGCTACTAAAAATCATAATATACAACCTCTGTTCAAGAAGAAGGCTATTAACTTACAAAAAACATTATTAATACTAAATTCTTTGCTCAAATTATTACATACTTTGATGTTATCAAAAACCAAAAGCCAATCTACTTACAAATAATAAAATATTTTAATAATACTGCCTATCTAGCAGCTGAAAAATTTTTATTTAAGAAATTTAATCTTAACTTCCAACTTGTTTTTATCTTAGACTCACTATTTTTACAATCTTCTTTTTAAGTTTTTTGTCTTTTACAACTAACATTAAAGCAGCCACATCTTACTAAAAGATACATCCATTGTAATTAGTAAGGAAAATAAGATAAGTAGGCAAGTGGATAAGCCTATTTATGTAAAAGGCCAGGATAATGATAGTAAGACTCAATATACAGAAAAGACTATAGTAACTTGCACAGCTGTAAGAGCTGAGCATATAGTAATTAATTCTATAAAAAAAAATTTTGAAAGATCATTTATAACATCTTTAATCTCCTATAATCTTTATACATGTTTTAACAAATTTTTTTTTCATTACAATTTACTACTTTTTCCTCATAGTCAAACTATTCAAACTTTAATTCAATATATTAATAAATATAATAATAACAAAATAGTATCTAGTATTATATTTTCTGTTAATTCATCTTATAATAAAACCTATATATATGTTTCTAATGATATTCTTTTACCAGACTATATTGTTATTATTTCATATTTTCTTCTATATTCTATAATTTTCTTTTCAAATCTAACCCTTTTAATCTTATTTCTATTTTATCTGATTTATTTTTCAACAACTATTCTTCAACTTTTAATTGTAATATTTTCTTACTATTATCAATTCAACTCTATATTATCTTAACCTAACTATTACTATATACAATGTTAGAGACTTTAATGAACCTACTAAGAGAGAAGTATAGTAAAATTACTGTCTCAATTATGACATATCTATTGTAAGCATCAAAGAATCAAAAATCTCTAACAAATCTAATATCTTTTTCTGCAACAATAACTTTTTTACTTATTACTAGTCTAATTCTCCTACCTCTATGAAAGGCACTGCTATTATGATTTACAACTATCCCAAACCTCATGTTCACAATGTTTACACTTATCCTAAAGATGCTATAAAACTTGATATTTTCTTTTGAAATAATATTAAGCTTTACATCATTTCAGTATATCTGTTATTAACTGATACTTCTATTCATAACCAAATCCAAAATAAAGTAATTAACTAGATTCAATAAGTCTCTCAACTTTATACTTATTCTATAATTCTTGATAACTTCAATATACAGGACAATATTCACAGCTCCTCTTCTAAATATAAACTTATTAACTTTATTAATAATTCTAATATATATGATATTAAAGCTTACTTTAACAACAAACACTTTACCTAGTCTAACAATACTAGTAGTAGTCATATCAACTACATCTGGACTAACCAATTCAATATAAAATTTCTTCTTTCTTAGAATCTTGATAATAGTCAAACTTCTACCTCTAGTGATTATCTAATTCCTTCTTTTATCTGGACATTTTTACATGCTTATAGCAAACCCTTATGTAAACATATTGGCATTAATTACTGTATTTTTAACTACAAAGCTATGTCTACAAAGAACTGAAAATCCTTTGCAGATACTTTATTTCAACAACTTCCATTACAAAAACTCTTACTGACAATGAAACTCATAAGAGTATTAAAACCACTTGGACAAAATTCAATGCTTTATTATTTATTTTGCTACTCATATTATTCCTAATAAAGTCTCTTGCAAATGTAGCTACAACCATCAATACTCACCTTACAGTACTCTACTACATCTATCTTTTAAAAAACTTGGTCATATTATTAAACTTATTAAAAAACTTACTCAACATTCCAATACCTCCTATATCAATCAAAACATCTTACAAATTAATAAACAGTCACAATATGACCTTTAATTACTTACCTTTACTGACTCAATCTTTATTCAAACTTAGCTCCAACATGTTCATTCAATCTGAAAACAACTCTTTTATACTCATCATCTTGAAAACTTCCTCTTACTTTAACAACAAATTAACCAAGTTACTAACAAAAGATATATTAATTATACAACACATCCTACTCAGACTATTAACAGCATTCTTAATCGTTACCACCAACCTGTCTACTTCACTAATATAAAACTTCCTAAAAAGCTTATTACTGACCTACTAATTATTAAACAACATGTTTGATCTCATTTTCAAGACTGAACTATATACTGACCTATTAATCAAACTCTCTTTAATAATTTCTGACAACACTACCACTTATTTCCTTACATTAATTCAACTTAGAATCATTCTCTTAATTCCTTTATTACTAATAATAAACTTCTAAGAACTTTATCTCAACTATTTAATAACAAAGCTTGCAGTCCTATAGACATTAGTTATGAAATGCTTAAACATATTAGCCCTCAATGTGCTTCTGCTATTATTGCTTTCTTTAATTATTGTCTTCTTAAAAACAGAATTTCCAAGTAATGAAAACATAGTTACATTTATCTTATTTCTAAACAAAATACCTTTGATGGTGATTTTAATCTTACTTGATCTATTAGTCTTGTCAAACATATTCACAAGCTCTATATCAAAATTCTTACTAATTGACTTAGCTCTGTATTTTCAATCCATTTTATCATCTCATTTTTTAATTATGTTACTCACTCTAACAACAGCATCTCAATTCCTATCTATATTCTAACAACTTATTGAAGATGCTTCTTACAATTATAAGAACATTTGGTTACTCTCACAAGATATGAGTAAAGCCTATGACTCTGTTAACTTTACTCTTTTTAAACATGTATTCTCTTGTCTCTTACTTTCTTTATCTACTATCAACATTCTCTCTAACCTTCTTACTAATTATCACAATCAAGTTATAACTAATCTTGGTTTAACTTTATCTTATTTAGTTCACAATGGTATTAACCAAAATGAAACTATTACTTCTTTATTATGATATATTTACTATAATCCACTTATCTCTTATATATACTCAAACAATCCTGATTATAAATTACAATTCTCTTGGACTACTAATCTTAAACTTCAAACATCCAACTTATTACAAAAACAATACTGTATCTTGGCTTATATGAATAATATTTTTTGAATTGCTTTATCACAATCTGAACAATCACATATATTATCTATAGTTGAATCCTTTTATGCTATGACCAATATTCAAGTTAATCCTTTAAAATCCATTTTGGTTATCAATAATCTTCCATCTTATTATACATCTATTTCTTATAATAATCATCTTCTTTTTCTTTATTCTTCTAAAATACTTTTCAAATTTTTAGATTGTTGGTTCACTTTGGACAACAAATAATCTAAACAAACAAAATTACTTATCTTTGAATATTCTCAACTAATTCAAATTATTAAAACCAAATATATTACTGATTCTCATGCTTGCTATATTATTATTACAGTGAATATTCTTACTCTTGAATACTGACTTCAAAATATTGTAATCAATCAATCAAGTTGTAATAAAATTTTTACTCAGCATATTGGCTTGTTAAACTTAAAGCAAACTTTATCATACAATACCTTCTAGTATCCTTTTATATCTACAAACTTATAACATCAAACACATTTAGGACATTCAGCTGCAACATCATATTCCTAATCTTCTTAAACAACTTAATAATCCTGACCTATTAAGTATATCTTCTCATATTCAAATTCAATAATTACAAAACAATCTTTGGTCTTTAACTAATATTTTCTCTTATTCTAATTTAATTGTTGATGTTCCTAACTGCCTAACCACAAACTTTAAAATTATACAGCTTATTAAACATATTGGTTGAATATTTTCAATTAATCCAACTTATAATATTCCTTATATTTTATATGATGAAACTATTTCTCTTAAATCTCTTCTCTTCTTCTATTTTAAATATTCTGTTTTCAAAAAACAACTTAGATACTACAAACTTCTCTTTCTTAACAAACTTACCAACTATGATAATTTATATTTATTATATTAGTATCATATTTTTTCTAGACTAAACAAACTTCCAAAGATGTTATACCTCAATAGTTTACTATTCTTAAAAATATTACTACAAGTCATTCCTATTAATGTTTATTATATAATCATTTTAGTCTACCTTAATTAAACTACTTTTCTTATACTACTTGTTACTTTAACTCTAATACTAAGTTCTGGTTACTTACTGTTCTGAATAATCAAATTATTATTGACAAGACTAGAAGGCATAATAGCTTTACAAGTCTTATTCTTATTACTTACTGGTACTGTTCATTTCAGTCTTAGTTTTTTAACCCTTATTTTATCTCTCTCTTTATTATTACCATATACCTAAATGCTATCTTAATTTTAATACAATCACTAACAAATACATCATCTTTATTCTTATAAATTTGGTTACTAAATTACTTTGTCATATTAATCTTAACAAAACTCTTAATCTACATACTAACTTTCTTAATATTGCATACTTTGTAGCTATTTAATATTCTTTATATATTCTATTTTATTCTTCATTAACAATCAATCTATAACAATTATCTTATATCTTTTAATCAGACCAACTTACTGACAGTTTACAGTCTATTACTAATTCTAATTATAACCTAACTACTATCTTATATTATACTAATAGTTCTGTTATTGAGCTTGGTATTTCTTAATACTTTATAGTGTTAACATTAAGAGTTTTACACATTTTTGATCATAACTTTTGATGGACCAAACCAATTTGAATGAAACAACAATCATTGGATTCAGCTTACTGAGACAATTCTAACAAGCACAAGATCATGTAATTCTGATAATGGGATCACAAGATTAGGACAATTTTAATAAAAATACTAATTCTAGTACATGTGACTTGATTCTGATTGGTTTACATTACTGTGCTGGAAATCTAACAAATCTAATATTTCTAACAGATCTATTAGATCTAACATATCTAACATATCTAATAGATATTATATATCTATTATATCTATTATTTCTATTATATCTTTTATATCTA